>JASANE010004678.1:0-54762 GCA_030248225.1 Trileptium ribeirensis
GTGTACAAACCATTTTAGTTTACATGTAAGAATTAGTCATCACAGTTAGTAATAAGAAATAATGATGCTTAATGGATTTGACTCTGTTTCATTAGTATGAAATGATTTTCAATTTTTAATGTCCAATTTATTCATCCCAATATTGTCTTTTGCCTGATTGCAGAGTATAGTTTATTGTTTTTTGCATTTATGAATATTGTGAACAGTTTTGCATTAAACTTGAAGTACACTTTAATTTTAATAAAATTTTGGATATTTCTTTAACACAAAATAAAATTTTATAGAATAGCTATTATACCAGTTATTACTGAAAAAGTTCCGTATGATCTAGCGCCTAATACTGTTTTGGCAATCGATTCAATTTAGCATCTACGTCTACGAATACAAGAGTGGTGAGATTATACGAATAAACGGTAGTGAGATAAGAACTGTCTTATAGGATATTGCGCTAATTAATAGGATTTGAAGTCTTACACTGATACCGTTAAACACAGTTAAATTATGTTAAAGGCAATAGTCCGTTTGCACACCATATTCTTCTGTAATACCATATTCATTGGCTAATAGATAAAGATTTCTTGCTTTTTTCGACGGTACCTATACATAAATTGTCATGCCAATCGTGGTACTTTCTGACAACACAATAAACAGTTTTAGAATTAATATACCAGAAATAGCGGAATGTATGGGTCACGTGTTTTTGGTGTCTTTAAAATTTTTCCTTGCTTTTGACAGGGTACGATATCTATTTGAACGACCTACAGCAGGATTATGCCAAAATAGTATGTTTACTGGCTTCGCACTTTAAAGCGTTCATACATTTTCAACAGTGCTCATTATTGTTTGAACACAGTGCTTGCCCCCTGCTTGCTTTATACCGACAGGCTCAGGGCTGCATATTGATTTCAACAACAGAATTTACACAGTACATTTGCCACATGCATTGTCATATTATATATGACACCTACAATATCATTCTAAACCACTTACAACGTCGAGTTAAAATAATTAATATAAACAGCCATGGCCCCCAGCATTCATTAAGCGCATTGACTAAACATGAGACATAAAGTGCCTTAGTCACTCGCTGTTACAGCACACTTATAAAAAAAACTATGAAAATGACGCTAATTATGCTCATTGGCAGTTAGTCCGCTTAATACATGACACCGTGTTTGCTTGGAGCTATCGCTTTTTTTCTATAAAAAATGTTAGCATTTACTATTACGCTTTATTGACTTCACAAACACTAAAACAGCTGCGTTAGCAATCTTCGTGTTAATTTATCAATGGCCAATAGCATCCCGCCGCCAACAGCTACTACGATGCACAATAGTTCGCAAATATCGTATTATTATCGTTTTATGCTAATGGCTTTTCTCCTGTTGGATGAATTTATTCCAGCACGCTACGTGGTCAAAGGCTCTAGTCTAAGCAGCAACGACAACTTCTAGCAGCAACAGCGTCACGAGCAGTTGTCATACCATTACGACGCTTGTTCACAGTTGTAACGCGGTACGGATTAGCAACGACAGCTGTTGCAGTACGTCTTTAAGTCGGTATCATAAAACATCCACGCCGAAAGCAAATATCTTCAACCACTGCTAATTCTGCTACCGCTGTGGACTGCGCTAAAATAGCATATGCACCTCGAATCAATGCTCCGCCTAGTTTTTTTGAATAAACGACACAGTCATGTGCTGTTCAAATGCATCCTTGAAGCAAATCCCCGAGCCTGAAGTAAAATGGTACTTCAATGTAAGTATGGCGCGGAATAAGCGATATATTTTTTGCCGATGTGCGTTCACACGTTCAAACTTTTTGCTCAAAGCTTGAGCTTAAAACCTGGAATAAAAATTGAAGCCAATATTGATCAACAAGTTTTTATTATCTTTTGAGGTAAAAGCTTTTCAAGTTATGCTCTTTCTGTGCGCTGAATGATTATCATTAACATGTTGCAAATTTTTTAGAATATAAAAAAAAAAAAAAAAAAAACAGCTTACCAAAAACTTTTTGAAATTTTAAGCAAAAAATGCCGGAATAAATCATCCAGATTTTGATGGGAATTTGATCAAATTTTGAGCTCAACTTCCGAGCAAAAAGTTTGAACACGTGAACGCACATTGAAATTCATCAAGCATAAATATGTTTTGCGGTATTTCCGGAATAACTCAGTGCTTCAACTGCTAAATAGTGTTTGGTTTAGGATGCACTTTGATTAATTGTAGAAGCTAAAAGTACGAAAAGTATTGACTAGCTAATGAACTTTGAACCCCTAGGTACTACTACCATATCACGTACATCGAGACAGTCTACTAAGGACATATAGAGAAAAGTGATGGATACCGCGAAGGTGTTGAGGCTTGCGTCAGCAGGTCTGGCTGTTAAAAGCATTAAATGGTTTTTTGATTTTTTTACGATAACACGGATTAACCATTTCATACACCTTAATGAGCTCGTATGGAAAGCGTGTCAAAGCGAAATTTAACTGGTTTTTTGTATTATCCTCCGCACCCCGCATTTGCCCAAAATGGTCAGATTTAAAATTTTTAGTATTTTTGTGATCCTCCGGCCTTCCCTGATCATTGTAACTAAAAATAGAATTTTCGTTTGTATTGTTGGCTGTTTACGCCAATTCCAAAGGCACGGGCTGTTAGCTGTCGAGAAAATTGTTGCCCTTCAAAAGTTATATTAGTAGTAGTCGTAAATCGTCTAGAATAAGTAAAACGGTTTTGTAATGATATCGACCAAAGGCCACTCTTCTACAAGTATTAAACACATGTTTTTAAATCTTGTATATATTTGCGGAACAGATGTGTAGGATATTGCTTACCTTTTTTGGTTGTGATGAATGCGATTGGTTTAAGCTTCTCCTCAACATTATATGCATTTTTGTATGCGTATTTGCACCAGTTGGCCGTCATTTGTTAAGCGGTGTCCTTTTCAAGTCCAAAGAGAGCATTTTTTGATCCGCATTTTATTACAACGGATGAACCGATTTGGCATAAATTTTCAAAATACTGTTTTCAGTGACGTCCCTATCCATTTATAAACGAGAAACCTACTACCTCGATTTAATGCAAATTGAAGCCATATGTTTATATAATAATGTATATATATACTAAGATAATGGTTGCTAAGCTTTTCAAGGTACATTTGTATTCGGGTTACGACATGAAATAATACTGATATCAATCGAAGAGCTTTCTGGGCCACGGTGGAATGAAGGCGGGAGTCTTTCTCTTTTGCGCCCACCCAAACTGTCCAAATGGTTTTACTGCTATCATCTGTAAATTCATTCAATCAAGGGGTCTTGGCTTAGTCTCTTTTTCGGGAGGCGCGTAACCTTCAAAGGCACCGTATATAAGGATTATTTGGTAAAACTTTCTGTGGGCTCAAGTGATGGCGAAAACAATATTAGAAATTAAAATCTTGCCCAATTTGTTGTTACTGCATGCAACGTTAGCAAGGTTAGCCCGGCAACTCATTGAGTTAAGCAAATGTAGCTGCTCCGATAAGGAACTTACCGACTTCTATCTCTTTTGTACAACCGAACAGTTATTGATGGTTAAATATTAACGTAGCAATAACGTTTATGCAACGTGCGGCTCAATCTATAGGGATTACATGGAAATCAATGATGACCCAACGGTTCCAGCGATGCATTTAGTAATGATTGAGATTACAATGGAAAGTAACGGAAATCTAAATGTTCTACACGGTACATTTAATAGTGATTAATATACTGAAGTACAATTCATACACAGTAGAACTTGGAAGGGAACGTATTTTAACGACTACTGCTTTATTGAATTGCAACGGCGCTATTTACGGCATTATGATATTAAATCTATCAATGAAGACACAGGATTTAATTGTAATATACTTACAAGTGAATAGTATGGTAAAAAACATAAATTGGTAGCGTTGCCCTACACAGGGGCACAGCAAGCCGAGTCTATGAGACAGCTTTCTTTTCATTTTAGTCAATATCGGTTGCCTTAAAAACTCCGTCTTCAATTTTTCCAAAGCGCCCGCTCCACTTTTCGAGTAGCACACTACGCTTTTCTAAATGCCAAAAACTTAAATTTTGTCTAGTCTGGAGCCTAAATGGGAGCGTTTTGGAAACTACCGTTGCACTATGCGATTTTTGATAGAAGGATAACCTATTATGCTATTTTGCCGCACAGATATAGTCACCTAGTTGGGCCTTTCAGCACTTTTGGTTATGTCAAAGCTGAAATTTCCCACACCGACGCTCCGAACGATTTTTTCTCGTCTCTTCATCTATGTGTGGTTATTAGTTTAATGGAAATTCATTACTCAGTTAGGTATGAAGATTCTGTTTTTGCTTTTGTTTATTGTTTTTCTTTTTTGTTTCTAATTTTTTCATTAAAGTGCAACAATTTTTACGGTGGCTTTGAATTCGCTGATATAGGCGTTTAGCATGTTTATTCTGGGACCCAAAATAGGATAATCAATAGCTCAACAAGATCGTAACGCAATGCATCGACTTCGAAATTGAATCGCATGTGCATTTTCGGTGAATTTGTATTGATACTGAAAGTTATCGACGGCATTCACCAATATCTTACATTTTTCATCAATATTGTTTATTTTTATCCATATGTAACCATTGGGTTTACATTTGGAGCTCGCACGTGGGGGCAAGTTTAAGACTTACATCCGGAAGAGGAACAGAAAATTTGTTTAATTTCAAAGGTTGAAAGAAAACGCCATTAGATAAACTTTGAAACGTTTTGGGGGCATGGGCTGTTAGTTTCCCTTGGTAACGTCGTGTATGTAACGCGAAAGCAAGTTTAAATTCTATCCACTAGCTATACTATTTTATTATCGGTTTATATACCCTAGGTCCATATAGACTTAAATAGGAAACCATAATTTTCCCTTTGCTAAGCGACACTTCCAGTTGATGTTTACTAGACATTTATGGTGGCTTGTGAACATTATTTAGTACGCACAATTGAAATATCCATTCACGGTTGTTCTGTAGTTAGGAATTTCTAGCAATAAATTTTGTACAATTTATAGAAAATATCGAATATTAGTGACAAATACGTCAGCGCCTATTAACTTAGCTAGTTTTTGGTCTTGTTTAAAATTTTCTTGTACCTATGTCTGTTCCACTTGTCTCTATAGAGTTGTGCCACCGTTATTGTTTAATACGTACAATTGTGTAATGTAGAGACTACCAAGTTGGTTAAACACTAATTGCCTGGCTACGGAACAATCTCCTGTGGAGCTTTAGACACTAAGGGGTTAATTGACGTCTGCTATAAAATGGTAACTACACCGAATGTTGAACTTAAGCTGTTTCAAACTTTTGGATTAATTCTTAGGCGGAAGGATCTGTGTGGGCTTACCAGAAAATCTAGTGTTCATAAGAAAAGGGAAAACTTGTAATTTGTTTCCGGACGTATATATTATTGCGTGTTTCCAATTTATTTCACAGTGTAAGTTTGTTTATCAGTTTTCGGCATTTATCAGAACAAAGCGTACGCTTCGACACCGACGCAAAGGACAACACTAAGTGAGGACCTAACCACAGCACGAGTCGCAAGGGTAGCAGAAACTCCTAAGCTAATTTAGGGACAATGGCCGTTTAGTAACTACGAGGCCCATCAAATTACCAGTTCTTTCCCAAATGGTGTCAATTGCTAAGCCTATATCGCGAACTCGCATCCATTTTAACAACTATTTTATCTAGGACAACAAGAGTGCGTGGCAGGTGGAACCCAGAACTGCACGCGGTTACGGTTTAGTCAGCGCTGTATAAAAGGTCTAGTGTTTCCTTTAGTGAACGACGTCCGGAAAATTTAGTGGCTCACTTTTTGCGCCCGCTATCGAAATTAGGACGTGATTCCCTTTAATAGTGGGACAGTGGTAGTCGTCATCTAAATGATTAGTAGTTCTCGTTATTAGACAGTTTGAAAGATCGAGGATGTTGCTGTTTAGAAGACGCTTTCTCAAACACTTTCAGGGTTTTGACTTTTTGGGATGGAATGTGAAAAAATATTGCTGCAATTTACCCAACAGTTTCTGCCTAGTATCTAGTTATTTTGTTTAGATGTGTGTTACTGAATAGTCCATAGTCGACCGAAAGTTAGCTGTTTACTACTCGCGAATATTAATTTCGGTTGCCGAATAAATTTTGTCAGATTTGAGTCAAAAAGAGCTATGTTCGTGAAGAATACGTAATCAACTATGACCGTTGCAACATCAAATTTTGTCGCGAACGAACCCTAATTCAAAGCTAATAAACGTTATTTAACTATCATAGATTGATATGAAGAGTTTATATGATTGTTTCTTGAGGAGAGTATGTGATATATCGATACGGGTAGGCAGTTCAAATGATTATACAAATCACGGGAACTTGTTTTTATGCTAATTAAATTTTTATAATTTGCCGCATCGAACATTTCGATGTAAGCATGTTGTTACTTTCATTACGTGCTGTCTAATTTTGTTTTACAATCGTCTGCGCTGTTATTCTGCGACAATCGCTGTTCCTGTAATACCGTGAAAAATTCCACTCATGTTTAATAGTTGATTTGTTATGATTTTTCACCTTCACTGCACAAACGCAGCGAAGGAACAGTTTAATGGTTTTGCCATTCAACGTCAACAAATAAGTACGACTTGTTATCGCCATAAAAGTGGTAATGGCGCGATCCATTTGGACCTTACCTCCACGTTCTGCGAGGTAACCTTAATTTTGAGGTGCGTGGTCATATGGTATATGCATAAAGATTTCATTCAAACCGCGGTGCGCGGGCGGGAATTATGCACCTCAAAACCTGGATTTGTGTAGAGGCAAAATTTTATTTTTCAAGCCAACCCAAGTCGGGAGGGAGAAAGGAGTCGGGACAAAGTATTGTTCATACCTTGCCCGAAAGTGAGGGATACCATAACCGGGCTGGTTATCTAGATGGATCACATAACGCATGATGCATTTACATAGTGAAGACGACACGTGTCACGTTCTTCTCAAGAAGCCATAAACGCTTGCTCAATTGCTGGATGATGTGAAGCGTTTGTGAGAGCGTCTTGAGAAGAGTATGACAATATTCGCTACGTGGATCATATAATCGGGCCAGCATAATGCTACCCATTTGGACCTTATCTCCTCAGATTTTAGGGGGCTACCCCGTCACTTTGAAGGCGGGCATGATCCCGTGGAGCAAAATTTGTTCCGATATCCTACAATTTTGGAGGTAGAAAAATATTTGTTTCAAACGAGCCCGCCTCAAAACTGTAGGAGGGTGGGGTCAGGTCGAAATGGATCTGCGTCATGCTCGACGTGTTTATATTGTAATGAAGAGAAGTGTCATAATCTTCTCAAGACGCCATCATAAATTCTTGCTTATATTGAATACCTAATTCCACTCTAACAATAATTAAATACAATTGTTTATTTGTTCCGCTCCAAATTATACATCCTGTAAAATAGGTTGGTGTGGTTTCGTCATATCTTTAGTCGCACATAACCTTGCATTTTACCCTTTTAAGTACAATCCTATGTGTAGGTAAATTTAGGGGGAGGTGTTGGGGTTACCCTTCTAAAGCTTTTAACATCCAAGTGATATTCAGACCCCCTCCCTTAAAACTCACCCTTATTTATCTTGGAAAATTTGTAAAAATGGGGGAAATCTGATAAAATAATTCGCACGAATTTGTAAAATTCAGGGAAAATTTTTGCTAAATAGTCAAAGATTAGGACAACACGTCAAAATTAAGTAATATTTTAGTAAAATTGGGGAAAATTAAAAGATTTTAAAAATGTTTAGAACTTCTTTCCGCCTCTGAATTAAACAAACCCCGTCTTCTTCACGGACCTCTCTCTCCAACCGAAACAATATATATCTCCTCAACCTCGCGCGCCTATATATTGGTAATAGGTATCATTTGTTGTGCAAATGCGTTTACATTCACTTGGCCATCTATCACCTCGTTTGTTTTGCAAAGATTTCAGACCAGATATATAAACAAAGTTTTTTCCGAAACTTAACAGTAGTGTGTGCAATTCTGAGAGTAAAGAACGTTATATAATACTAAAAATTTCAGGTAACACATCCTTCGTTGTCGTCGTACAATTTAAGTAGGACGCAATAAAGTGAATATCCATATAACGATCGATTTGTTTAATGCTGAATCACAAAGGCCGGATATTCTTATTTCAATTTGTTGTTTTTATTAGTCTTATTTTTCTATATGATCAATTGTATTGCAGGACAAAGAAATTGTTCCTAGAAAACCGACACGCTACTAACGTGAAAAAGAAAAAGGTCGGCAAATATAATGCAACATTGAAAATTACTGTAAGTTTAACTCAGCAATTGCACAGATCCAACACTACAACGAAATTCATATCAATGTTTATTTTTTGACATTAACACCCAAACAAAGCAATGATTGCAAATTGTGTATTTTACATCACGATTACAATTAAAAATCATTAAGAAAAAATTAACACGTTTTGTAATTGGTTAATATTTCTGTCAGAAAAGGGAATAAACTCCACTGACATCTTAACAACTTTGTCACTGGATCATATTTTTGGTCTTTTGAGTGGCGACTCAATGTGAGTCACTGGTTTGACTTTTTCAAGTTATCAGTTATCGCTAATTATAAATAACGTTTCTACCTGGACATACTGTTATAACGTAGCAGTAGTTAACGAGTGAATAACAACGCACGTGCAAACAGATGGCTTACAACAGTCTATGCATGCTTTTTGGGAAGAGGTGGTTATCCCTGCGGAGACTGGGACACCCCCTGGGACAGGTGGCCACTCATTCTTTGGCACGAAGCCGTCCAGCCGACGGCGCGAGAATATCTTTGAACGGATTGGGAAAATTTGAGACAAAATCAGCGAAAGTCGGGGTGAAGTTGGCAAAAATCTGGGTAAATTGACAAAAATTAGGAAATAATTTTGAGTGACTCAAAATTTCAAACATTTATCAACCCTAGCAACTGCACCTGCACGTAGTAACCGCCTTCCTACCTTGTAGATAACACCACGTGCATGCATGAACAAACTCGTTAATACAAAAGCTGAGATTTGATGAGTGATCTTATGTGATAACAGTGGGCGCTAAAGGCTTAAATAGTTCTGAAACTCAGCCAAGACCGGTTGATTCAGTGAACATATGTTATTCCTTTTGGTGTCCAACGGTCCAATGGCGTAATACTTATTTATGCGTCAATTACATAAGCTAATCTCACGTTTCTCCTTTAACGTGACTAGCTAATAACTAGTGCAAACTTTACTTTGTAATCTCTTGTCTTATGCATGATATTGTCATTTACACTCATAGTTCATACAGAAAATAAGTTTCCATGACATTTAAAGGAAGAAGTATCTTTGAAATTTCAACGATAATTCTTAATAGAATAATTCTTTAAAGAATAATTCTTTGAAATTTCAAGGAACAGTTCTTTCAGTTTTAAAGAATATTCTTGTAATGCAAAATTAAGGAAACTTCTTTTAAATTTCATGGAAGGTATTTTGAGTGCACACTGACATCACTCGGCGCAATATCGATGTAAGTTTAGGTTAATTACTGGCAACTATTGACTACAGTTTTATTTGCTATCATGCAATAGCTACACAACACAGGACTCTCCCCTGGCAAATTGCAGCAGATAATCAAGTTAATAAACTACCTCAGGACAGCGGTGTTTCGTTCTGTACCAATTATCCGAGCTACAGTAGTATTTTGACACCAATATGATGGCCGAAGGAGATACACGATGCTGTTTGCACGAGACTATTTGCCGCATAATAATAATCTTCATACGGATGAAACGTTGATTCTCACATTTCGGTATCCTTTGTATATAATCGCTGTAATTAGGTAAAATATACTTCTGATGGTACCTATAACGTATATCAACGCAGCATTAGTCATTACCCGTTTGATATTGAATAATAACAAGTTATATATTGAACATAATCGTATTGGAGGTTGTTTCCGATATGATTTATTCAAAAATGACGGCTCCAATTTCGCGTCTATTTCATTTATCGAAATTGCTGAGAAAAGGCTGATGTTTATTATCCGATTATTCGTTCTTCAACCATGCTAAATTTTAGTTAAAATGGGAATACATAGAGGGCCTAAAACCATGGTCGCTTTTTAGGCTCGGCTAAAACAAAGCAGTTGGTGATTGGGTAAGCAGCAATAGAAATTTCCCCTTCTATCGAAAAGAATTTGTATTAGAAGAGATTCCAGTTATATTTGGGATCGTTTTAAATTGGCTAGGTTTTTATCAGGTTGGAGGTGTATTAATTTTCTTCTTTACATTTGCATGTCCGTTCAACTACATTATGGCTTAAACTGGAATTTTTCAACCTTATTAGCGCAAGCAAAAATATCTAATCGACAAAGATTTAAAATCAAGTCAACATAAACTTATTAGATATGACATTTTCAAATTACATAATCGAAGTATTCAGATTCAACAACATATTTTCTTAAAATAAAGCACGCCTATCCTAGTGTTCTTTTTTCGATACTACTTAAGTCTACCTGATGCAACTCATTTGAATAGTTGCCTGTAAACATTTTAACAAACAGATTTAGGTTATTTCTGGGTTTTGAACTAAGTGTCTTATTAAGTCCATGCACGATTGCTTTATTTAATTACGACCGAAACCTGTGGTCTCTCTTCTTTATTAGCTCTCTGTTAAATATATACAGATATCCCAATTTGGTTTTGCCTATTGTAGTTTTAATATACCGTGGCATTTTCCTTGTTGGTACATAAACTATTTCGACGGAAGAGCAAAAGTTGTCTAAAATTCTGCATTTTCGTATGGCATCGATTGTTTTAAATTATAATCATCACTAAGTTGTGAATTAAAAAGATTTTCTTACTTTTTGGTACAAATCTATTGGTAACAATATAGAGGAGTACCCAACTGTCAGGTACTATAGGACAGGGAAAAACATTTAGAAATAATGAAGGTTGAGAGCGAATAAACGTATTTAACAACAAATTAATATTTTAAAATTGATTGAATAAGTTAAAATTATACATAGAAACACTATCATAAATGCCGAAAACATTTTTTGTTCTTGGTATTCGATGTCTTAAAATGTGCATTCAAAGGCTTCTAAGAGTGCGAAACGTTAGTATGGCTGTATGAAAGGTCGAAGCAGACAGGATTGGTATAATTTTAAGCATACCAGCTTGATGGCATAGCTTTTTATCTCGAAAGTTGAAACATTTGGTCGGGACATTAGAAGTCTTACTTTATATAAGGGTAAGTAAAGATATAATATCACACTTGCAAAATTAAACAGTTGCACAATTGCGGTTTACGACATCCTCCCGCACACCTGCGATATATTTGCAGTAAAACGCTGCAACCGGCAATTGTTTTCCTCTTGATGCAGGAAATACCATTTGATCAAGCGCAATAATATACTATTTCCTTGAGCACATTTTGAATTAACAGCATTTATCATCATTCCAACCCGTGAAAAATCTTGTTAAAAGGAAAATTCGCATTTTTCTGGACGATTGTGCGTTGTGATATTATAATAGATACGAAAGATTTACTTTCTTGATCACACATATTTTATTGTTATATAAATCGGTAGGACATCTTATGGCAATGGTGAGTACTGTTCCTCATATTAGCAGAAAATAATGTAGTCACAGTGAAATCCCTCGGGTGGAATCACTATGAACAGTATAAAGAAGTTTTTACAGTATCCACATTTGTTTTAGTTTATATAGATAATGTGATCGGGACTAAGCTAATGATTCGTTGTAGCAGTAGTATTGTTGTAGTATGTGTGTGTTACTCATTTGCATTTTTTTGTTTTTAGAAGCCGAATCAAAGCGACCAAGGAATATACAGGGTGGTGGCGACGAATTCTTTAGGCAAGGCAGAGAAGGAACAAACCTACGTCCTGATTTGTACCGGTGACTCAATGTATCCTGAATGAAATAAAATAATTGCGCTCAATTTTGTTGTAAAAACAATCCATTCGGTGTCAGCGAAGTGTCCTGTAAGGTTGCGCTAGAAAATCATTAATCGCTACTTACAATTTATGTATTGTTGCTAATATTTCATAATAAAATTTTTCATTCGTATCTGGAGTTGCTAGGTATATGTCAAAAATTGTGTTCACAACAAAGAAAAACATATCTTTGTAGAGAAGCCACGCTTGTATTTCTCAGTTTTTGTATTCAGAGACTACCACCTACATAAAATAGCGATGGCCGTGATAAGCTATATACCAATAAAACCCAACAAACTATGAGCTTGACCGAGCAGCGTGATATAATTTGTTTCAATGGTGCTGTCAATACTGCAGTTTCAGATATCCATCAATATTTATAGATTTTCTTACCAATCTTTACTATTTTCGCTGGTTCTATCACTGAACGCTCATAGGTACCGACATCATATCAACAACATCAGAAACAAGGGCAAGTGTCACCCCTTAGATGCCAGATATGACGTAGTGAGAAAGAACAGCTTCGATGAGGGTTTGAGGGCGGCAGTGACCGGCATTAGACTTAATATTTAACTCATATGGAGACCTTAGCTTAGGCTAAGACTAAAGGCTACTGATTCGAGAACACAATAGATTGCATTTTACTTCCGCCCCTCAAAACACCTATATCCATATTGTTAGATTTGCGTTACTGTACCCTGAAGCAATATCTGATTTTTTTCTAAAAAGGAGATAATTTATTAAAGCAATATAAATATTAGCTTTTTCGGAATATTTAAGTTTGAGCTAAGGTGCTAGTTTGCAGATAAGACAAAATTGGACGATAGCGTTATAGTCAATTGGTAGGATTCTTGACGATATGATACTCGTGGAATGTTGCACTGCGCAAACAATGTTTGCATCCAACATAGGAGGTGGGATACTACTTGTTTCATTATGTTATAATGTCTGATGAACTGGCAGCAACACCATACGGAATGATATATTGCCTGACTACCGATCGGGAATATGTGTCAGTTTGAAAATATGATATTGGTGTACCAATATCAATCTGTGCTAGTAAAGTGTATTATTTGCAATACACGATTGTTTAGTCGATGTAAAATCCTCTGATCGGCTATTGATTAGCAGCGTGTGGGCGTTGTTTCTTACTTATTGTTCTTTAAAGCGTACATTATATCCGCATGCATCCAAGTCCGTCGGTTCAGGGAGATGCAGATGTTTCAAGCGACCTAGAACATTTTTAAAATCGTCCGCAACTCGATAACTTCCACAGTTGTGTTAAAACTATCTTTTTCTCCAATTTGTTCAGTTTTTGCTAAATTTCTCCTCCAAATCTTTGCCAGTTGGTGTCAATTTATTCCCCAAATTTACCACAGTTTTTGCTAATTTTGCTGAAATATATTAAACGCGTGCTGGGACGCGAGTGTAAATATGGCCTAGAGGGTAATGGGCCCGACTCTTTCGGATAACCACCAGCATGGAGACCTATAATTAGCTCAACATGACGTACAATTGAATAACGTTGCTGAAATCTTTACATGTATCATCTTCACAAAATTGTCTCGCCTTTGTCACAATAACATTTAAGCATCAATCAATAAAATGATTATACGGTGAATGTAATTGGTATTGTTGGCATGATTTTTTAAAAGCAGCTTTGAATAGACATAGAAAAATCCAGTTCTGAGACGTAGAAGGAGAAAACTATGAGGTATGTATAGTATGTAGACATCAACACTTTTGAAGGGATAAATTATATTGAAAATTTGTATGACTTGTAGGGTGGCCGAATTGGTTACCGCTTAGTGACGTTTAATTGCAACCATTGCGAGAAGCTTTGAATGTTACACCATTTATTTTTGACTGAGTTTAATACACCCTCAAAGGGTAATGTATTCAAACATACATCCTCAAGGTCCAAAGTCCCAGGGCAGCTTGGTTTCGGGAGGGATCATTCGGCCTTCTATGGAGGGTCAGGAGGTCGCTCGAATTACTGCAATTGCGGATGTGTGGAGCACATATGTGTTTAATGCCTTCAAAGGGGGGTGTGGTCCGACATACGGGTAATCGGGCGCCCGTAGCCGGGGGGAGGGTGAAGTGAGATCCGCATCTCACTCAGGCGGCACCCTATAAGTAATACGGGTACGCCCAGTACACTAAAAAATCGACACATTTTCATATATATAGATGAAATGTTTAGCATCATTTTGCATTTAAGTCTCAAATCCAAAGTGCAATTTTAGCTGTTGACGTAACTCTTTCACATTTTCAGTTACTGCTTTTTTCGTGAAAACGGAATAACGTTTTCAGTTATTAAGATGGTAAATATTCAGGTTATTACCTTACTGTTTTAAATCCTGTTAAGTAAACATGAAAAAGCCTTGGATTGTTTTAACCAATGTATTTCTTACATCGTTGGCTCAGCTCTATAAGGGTATCTTCGAGCAATTGTTTAAGCAGGTCATAATATAATTTTGTTAACATTGATGTAATTTTTAGTTGAAAACTATAGCAAACTTTTGAAAATAAAGCTGGAGTCAAACAATTACTGCAAAAAGCCTGAAAAAGCTATCTAATCAAAGGTGCAGCGCGTAATCATGTTTTATTTACCAGATGGCGTAAAGATATACCAAAATTTTATGTCGACGCTTGTACAAATGCCAGGGGCGTAGGGAGAGGGGCAAAGGGCACGTGGCCTCACCTGGGAAGTTTTGAGGTAGGGCGACGGGCGGCCATTAGCCGATTCGCAGTCAAAGCAAACAAAAGTCACAATATGGAAATGTAAAATTATTTTAACGCCTTCTAGGCGCGAATTCCTTTCAAAGCAGTTTGTTTAAAGGCAACCATAAATTTATAATGGGAGAATACAAAATTTTAAAATAGAAAATATAGTAGGAGGCTCGAAGTTCTGAGCGTAAAATATGTTGTTTAGTAGCAGCGCAAAAAAAACAGTTGGGGGTGGAAAATTCTCAGCTTACACCCGGGTGGGGCATACCCTCGCTACACTAGTGATGAATGCTATTTACAGTAAAACAAAAAATAAAACGATACTCTAGCGTCATTTTTTTGACATTCAAATGCTGATGTTACACGGTACCTCCAGTAAAACATGAAATTGTGTAATATTATAAACAAGATATAGTGTCGGCTTCCTTAACCGATACCCTACGTCAACCACGAATTTGAATTTGATGTTGATGGAGGATCATACAAATAAGCCCTATTGGGACGATCGGCATCTCATTAACCGTAGGCAGGCTTTTCAATGTGGTATTACGGGCTCATTATATAGTCTCATCTGCGCGATGCCGGTAACCTGTTTTTGTCTTTCCAGTTGAATAAACATTCCTTTACGAATTACTCTATTAAATCAATGCATAAATTTCGCGCAAATCCTCCATTTAATATAATTTTTTGGGCGAGTGTTGCAACAATCATCAATGCCGGAAATATATCTATACTCAAACTATATATTCTGGTCTACCAGTACAAACTGACCATGCGATGAATTTTTGGTAGTGTGGTACAGTTAGTTTAATGCCTTTTTGGCTTAATTAAATTGTACCAGTCGTTCCGATAATATACTGAAGCATATGCGTAGGAAACAGCACTTTCTTAGAAAACAATTGTTAAATTGGACAGTTCGTTGACCAACAGTATATATATAAACATATTAGAATAAAAGCTGGATGTATTTTTACACGATACAACATAATATGAATCCATACATAGTAGAGATTATATTGTCATACATGCTCATAGGAGGTAAGTAGAGGTTAAACCCCCTAAGGCTCCGAACCGCCGAGGGCCCGGCTTCCCACCTCCCGCCCCCAACAGATCACCCGCCCCCTTTGTGCGTACCGCATGTGCCGAACTTATAGGTGCGGCTTTACAAGTGGCCTCCCGCACCGTCACTGGGTGTCGGTGCGAGGAGGCCATTCCTTTTTGCAACGGCGATGCCCCCGACACCTTGTGACTCCCACTGGAAGACCTAAGACCTCCCCCGGAGACCCGGATGCCATGTAATATACAAATATTGTATTATGAATTATATTATCTTTATTATGCACCTTTTATCCCGTTATGCAGGAACCCTATATTACACTCTTAGTAAAGTCCAGTGCGTTTTACAATGTTAACTTGTAACACAGCTTATATAGTTAAAGCCGTGCATCAAAATGACTAAACGCACGTTTAGCTAAATTAGCTGTATTACAAGTCTGTTGTAGCACAGCCGGGCGTGGGTCAAGTGATTTGTACGCACGGTTGTGTTGTTTAGCTTGTTTAACTCGTGCTGACGCACTCGTCTGAATTCGTCGCAACCGTGCATACGAATCACTTAACGCACGATAGCTGTGCTACAACTATTACTTGTTAATTAAAAAAGCTATTTGTTTCACAGTCTATGACAGTTTTACAGATTCTAATTTTACGACATTAGAAAATTTTTCAGTTTGGGCAAAACCAGAATTTTGTTCCGTTGGAATGGTATTGTTCGACGAAGGAGTTGGATCTTGTATTTGATGATGGGTGTTCGGACTACGTGCAACTGATACTACACGTTGTTCAATGCGAACGGCACTCAGACACTGTGCTACTGCTCGGCATAGAGGCACTACCAAAGCGTCGCAAAACATTTCGCACAGCTATAAAACCGTAAAAAAACGATGTAAATGATGCAGGATAATATGATGAATAGTAGCTAGGATTGATAATGGTTGTCAAGTTTTCATAGCAGTAAATTATCTTTTTTTCACTACATACTGCAAAAATAATTTTACAACATAACAGATAATTAATTGAAGGAAAAGAACTCTAAACAAAAATTCTTTTGGAAGAAAATTTCACTTGTTTTTGATACTAAACTTAAAAAATACTGAAAATCGTATCCGATCAAATTTTATACGAATTTGAGCAACTAATTTGAGAATCCCTCTCCGCCAAAAATTTTGAGAGACACCATTATTGGGAATATTTTTTATACTTTCCTCCTAGAATAATACTGCGATATTAACATTTTAAAAAAGGTCCGGTGCAACGGTAAATAGTATTCGCATTTTGAACGAGTGTGTTTCGGCTGATCATTATTTTCCAAATATACATTAAATCACGTATAAATACACCATCTCAAGCTTATGTTTCAATGATATTTGGAGAGCCTACTCATTTACACACTGCTTTATGGCACTACGAATTCTTTTGCTATCGCTGTACATGCTCAAGGTTGATAAGACTGAGTCTTGCTAAATAGATATTTAATCATACGACCTCAAGTTCCGTTAAAGTAGTATGATGTATAGGTTATGCAGGAATTAGCATGGCAAAGTTCTGCTATCAGCGTTATTCATGCCGGAAAATGGTATATATATTACACACCATAGCAGAGGTAATGAGCAGCAAACGACATTTAGGTAAACATGCGGGTTAATTTTGAACTGATTTTTTAGTAAAGGCGTGTTCACACGCTCAAAGTTTTTGCTCAAATTTTGATCAAAATTTGGCTGTAATTTTTAACAAAACATTGCGATATTTCAAAATTTGAGAACAAAATTTGAGCTAAAACTTTTTCAAGTAATGAATCATGTCGTTGATTGGCTGCTGGAATATCCTTGAAAACTTTGAACAGTGTTCACACATTCAAACTTACCAAAAATGCAATACAAATGCTGTCAAACGTTGATAAAAATTTGATCAAAATTTGAGCAAAAAGTTTGAGCGTGTGAACACGCCTTAACTATATTAATAGTGTGCTTGACACCGTAAGCCAATCTGGCTAGCACCCCTAACTCTATGTAAACTGCTATAGTTTCAAAATGTCCAAGTTGCATCGGTGGTTTTTCGAACATGTAATAATGTCCGGAAGACTATATTGAGCCAGCTTATGCAATATCAAAGGATTGAAAATAGCAACATGGTGGTGTAGCTGACAACAAACATCGCTGTGATGACCTTAAATTTATTCGTTGAATTACAGTCAGAATTTTGTAACAAATATACTAAAATGTTCTAACAAATTCAGGGAATGACATATGGCAAATCCACACCTAAATACAGTATCTGAAAGGGCTGATTGCTGTCAAAATATTTACTTCATTTAAATAATGGCAAATTGCTCTAATTGAGGAACAGCAATAAGTGGAAAGAACTGGGTTATTATCAATCATAATAGGTGAAATAAATATTTTTAGATTTAGGTATACACAGTATATATATGTATCGTTTTTCGTTGTTCAACTTCACAGAAACAAAGATACAAAACATTGCGGGCCTGTTGGTCGAGCAACTTGTGCCACAGAACATATGATCCACTTCAGTGGTGTAGATTTTGTTTAAAATCTTGGAGAGTTGATCACTTTTCGGAAAAAATCAGAATGTTATTGGTCTTCAACATATCAGAGCTTTACACTGGGAATACGCCTATAACTGAGGGGGGTGCGGTAGGGGCCGGCGGTGCCCCCGCGTTTGGCTATCCGTGCCCCACTGTGAGGTATGGCAGAGAATGCAGAGAATCGGCGATAGAGATAGGGACCTTATAAATCTCGGTCAACTCTTCTAACATATATATACATATTTATATTATTTGGGTTTATTAAGCTATTAAGCTAGTTTATTTCTAGGAAAAAGTGCGTGCGCTTTGTGACATTCGGCATTCCATTAAATACCAAGCAGGCTATAAGTGCCGGATCGAATCTAAAGCTTTTTAAAATTGGGGAAAGGGTTGCCATAACGGCTTAACCATGTTGCCGAAATTGTGGCGGGGGGGGGTAAAACCCACCAACCCCCTTAAATCAACGCCTATGGTCCATTTCCAGATCGTGATCATAATGTCCTAACACTCCCAAAACTTTTTCCACTGTTTTGCTTTAACATAGCAAAAGCACAGCCTAAAAATTATTCGAAGGTAGTCAATTTTGCGAGCGAGAGGTGGCTTGTGACGACCCGGTTCGTGGCAAAAGCCAGCCATGATTATGTAAATAGAAGTGGTGAAGACAATTTGATTCAGGCACGGGGACTTGGTATGCTCCCAAAACACACACCAAACACCAAAATATTCAGATTTTACAAATCCCAAATGTCCCAACGACAAGACATATATTCCAATTTTTTAAGTCCCAAGTTTCCCGACGAGAAAACATATACATTCAAGATTTTACATCCCAAGAGTCCCAACGACACGACATATATGTTCAAATTTTCTAAGCCCAAAGGGTTCCATCAAGAAGACACATATATACCAATTTTTTAAATTCCAAGTGTCCAATCGAGACATATATTGGAATTTTTTATGTCACAAGTGTCCCAACGACAAGACATATATTTCAGTTTTCTAAGTCCCAAGTGTCCCAACGACAGGATGTATACTTTCGGATTTTGTAAGCAGTAAATATGCCAACAACAAGGCATATATATTCGAAATTTCTTAGATCTAAGTGTTCCAACGACAAGACATATTCGAACTTTTTAAATCCCAAGGGCATAACGGTAAAAATATGCATTAGAATTTCTAAGTCCCAAGTTCTACAAAGACGGGACGACACATATATTCGAATATTCTTTGTCGCAATTTTCCCAGCGACAGTACATATAAAAATATATAAAAAGTCATATACCTGTCCAGATGTGCGCAAGGGCAATCGAAGGCATTTAATTCCGGGCACAAAACACCAAATGTTACAAGCGGAACACAGAGCAAACGTTACGCCACAGCACACAACTGCCGGAATAGCGAGTACTAATGACATAAGCTTATAGCACCAATGTCTTGTTAAACTGTAAGCCTGTAAAGCAAGAAACATCAAAGATAACGACAAAATCATAAGCTGATGATAACAACCTGATATAGGATCGCATCGACTATGCACCGAATTTATGTAATATGAACTACTAGGTTTGGGAATAATAATCTGATCATTTGTTTCTAGTTTACCATGAATCGTATTATATAAGACGTTTAAACAGTTTTGCATTATTATTGCCCTAGGATTGGCCTGAATGAAGAATTAGAATCTTTACAAAAATTAGGAAACCAAGTTTTCATAAATTTGGTCTTTTGCTCCATATCGAAATATGGAAAATCCGTCTTCAGCACTAATTAAGTAGATGGCGAAGACCCGGGAACAGGGGGCAAGGGGGGCATGTGCCCCCCAGAAATTAGGCAAGAGGTTCATTATGCCCCGCCCCCCACAAAAAATTTACACCTGTAATATGCGTTATAAATACTATATATATACAGAAGAAATTGTATATTATATAGAAATTGTATGCAGCTATTTTTGCTTATTGCTCAGCAGAGAGCGTGTACATTCCACCATATATTTGAAGTGAAATTATTCGCTCGTTTTTTCGTTTTTTATGTGATTTTATTGAACATTTTGTAGACTTACTTGTGACTTACTTGCTCACTGCTGTGTTTCCGTTTTAGTAACTGTAATTAACACTATCAAGCAATGTAAGTTTTGGAGTTATTTCAGTGCGCTATTGTGAATAAATGTATTTATTAAATTAACTATTTCTAACGAATTACGGCGGTCGGTGCCGTCGCTATGTAATTTGGGAGAACGGACATTTTTTAATTGATTGCAGGTTAGTCCCGCTCACCATGAGAGCCGGAAGCTGACAGGGAGCATGTTTCACAGGGGCATCGTTACGGGGGTGCGGAGGCGAGGGCCGTGCCCCCACTTTGACTCGGTGCTCCCAGTTCGAATTTTGAAAATAAGAATTTCTGAACACATAGCTAATGTGCCCCTCCAGAAAGCCAGTCTTGGTGCCCCCAGTTCGGAATTTTGGCTACGCTCTTGATGTATCAGTGTCCTACTAATGTTCTAGCTTGTAATGAGTGATGGGTGAGCGAGTAGACCCAACCCTTTTGTAGGTCCGCCTCTTTCTCTATGAAGTCCAAAAACAAAGCCTAGAAGGGTTCCAGTGGGTATCTGGTCGAAGGGTGTCGGTGACCCAGACCCTTAAATAACTACGGCCCCCTAAATATCTTTATGTGACTTGTAGTAATCCGGACGATTTTTGGGTACCGCTGAGAACTCTCAGCTCTCGCTTATTGCTTTAGTATGAAAATTGGCTCCTCGCACGCGGCTCATAATTTAGTATGAAAATTGGCTCGCATACGGCTCATAAAACGGTTGAGTTATGGTCGATGTCGTACTTGCCGGCATACCAGGGAAATAAATGAACCCACCGCATGGAGTGGTGGCCACCCGCAAACGAGCAGGGGCGCAGCCCTTAACAAATGAGGGTGGCCGACGGCGGAAAAATCACCGAAAAGTTCAGTCTTCTAACGGGGCTGTCAAAAAAGCGGCAGCGACTGACCCCTACTGTTGCGCCCCTGGTTACGAACTGCTTCATTCGCTACTTACTATCGGAACGATAGTTGCTAAACTCGTAAGCATCTATTAGTAACTTGGATGCTGAGGGTTATTTTCGTAATTTCTAGATATCAAGTACACCTGGCATATGTATGCTGTCGAGTTTATGTCGTCGTAATGTTGCTGCACGTTAGCAAACATATGTCGCCAAATATTGAACGGTGGGTGGTTAAATCGGCACGACAATCGAACGTTCATGATTCATTAGCTGAGGCTTCAGGTTTGGTTTGCGATATGGCGGGCAATAGCGATGAAACGACACCACAGGACAGAGTGGTACAGAACACTGTTCCGAAATTGTTGAACTCGATAAACCAAATCAACCAGTCGTCAGTGCAATTTTCTTACCCGACTTTTCGGAAAGTCTCGTCGATGTTATCGAGGCGAGTGGTTCAAAACATGGCCCTGGTAACATTACGACGAGAACCGTAACTCTGTTTTATGTTCAACATGTGTGAAAGCAATGTCCCAATAATTACTGCCATCTAGCGCGCATTCTTCATTTCCTGCATTCATTACGCGTGGGTACAATAGCTGGAAGAAAGCTACAGAAAATTTGTTGAACACGAAAGATCAGAGTTCCACCGAGAAGCAGCATCAAAACTTGCACATTTAAGCCAAACACCAGTTAGCGCTCAGTTCAGTGAGCAAGTGCGTCGCAGCAAGAGGCTGACACAAAAAGCACTTAGAATAATATTCTCATCGGCGCAGTAATTAGGACGTCAAGGGCTGCCATTTCAAGGAGATCAAGCGAAAGAAGGAACGTTTTACCAATTGGTAAAGTTGCGGGCACAAGATGACCCTGTTCTGACCGGATGGGTTTCCAAACGTGATAACTGGTTGTCCCATACAATTCAAAACTAAGTCATTCGAATGCTCGTGCATCAAATTCAGCGAAAATAATGCAAGAGGTTGTTTCCTGCAATTTGTAGGTATTATGGCGGACAGCACGACGGACATTACAACGGACGAACAATTCTCTGTTACTATACAATATGTTCTCGAAAATCTTCACGTTCTAAGTATGTTTCTGGAATTTTATAACACCGACAACACAACTGTCCACATACTTTACCGAATTTTGTCGATGCCCTCGAAAGATTTAACATTCCTCTTCAAAATTTGCATGGATACTGCTTCGGCGGTGCTGCCAATATGTCGTGTAGGGTGAAAGGAGTTCAAGCTCGCCTTAAGGAACTGTGTCTCCAATCTGTTTATGTTCAATGTACCAATCACAGCTTGCATTTAGTTCTGCAAGAGGCGTCACGTGAAGTTCGTATTGTAGCTAATGCTTTACAGTTCATTAGGAACTGATCTACTATCGTCAAAGCGTCTGCCAAGCGGAGGTTAGTGTATGACTCGATGTTTGCCGACGGTTAAGTTGTTCTCAATTTACAGAGTGTTTGCACTACTCGGTGGTGTATTCGAGCAGAAGCTGCAAATAAAGTAATCGCCGTGTACAGCCTAGTGCTTCAAACCCTATCTGAATTAGAAACCGACAAATCGGTACGGGCTGACACCCGACAAGGGTCGCCGGATTAGGTAATCAAGCACGACAGGCTAATACTGACTTTGGCGTTCTAGTGTGTGCAGAGTTATTTAGTCCTTGCGAGGATATGGCAAAATCTTTACAAAGCACCAAAGTTACGGCTCACGGCGCGGTCGAGGCTGCATCACTTTTGATTGATTGCATGAAACGCAAAGTTGCGATTACGCATGTAATAAACTGATCAATAAATGCATAACAGTCAGTAATAATTTGGGCCTAAATCTGCCTACTGTTTGTCCATCTAAAACGCCACAACGCTACAGACATACTGACTTTAGCAATGAAGAAATTACTTTGTCTCACAATTCTGAGTGGAAACGGCTGCATTTTGAAGCATCAAATATTATTATATCTGAAGTTGAAGACAGATTTCAGCAACCCGCCATGTTGCTGACAACTAAACGCGAACAAGTGAGCTTATTCTTAGGAAACTGAAATTTTTTCAAGCCAAAAAGTTTTGTTTTTATATTTACAGTACATGGAGTAAATTTTAACACCAAAGTCAACCTTAAATGACACAAAAAATGGTTTTGGAGAAAAAAGTCCAATAAAATGCATCTGGGAGAACGTTCAATGGATGGAATAAATTTTGCAGTATCTTTCATATTTGTATTTGACATGTATTTGGGGGAAGAACACAGACGAATTTCAAGAAAACATTCAACTTCATAGATTAATGGCAACTACTGTAAATGAAAACAATGTTTTACTTTGGTTTATATAACTTTATTAATGTAATAAACTGAACAAGCGGTAACGTCTCATAAACGATTGCAATAACAAGTTTACACGATGGCACAACAACTTCTGCAGTCAATAATGGTTCAAACATTTTTAGCATACTCTGTTTAACAGAGCATTTACACTGACGACAGTTTTGTATTCAGACTGTTTTATTATACGCGTACCACTTTAGAATCGCATCGGGCCTGAATTTCTGGATCTGACCCGACCCGGCCTGACTTAGAAGCGACAGTTTTTAAAAGTCTGCTATGGTTCTCGATAAAGAGTTTCAAGACTTTCCAGTTGTAACCAGGTCGTTTAGTTGTTGGGTAAAGACGGCCGACCCGATATGTCGTGATTAAACCCAACACGTCTAGACCCAACCGGATTTGTCAAAATCCGTCCCGATCCGGCTGCGACCCCTAGTATCACCTTATTCACTTGAAGTGGGCTTGCAAGTCGGCAACCATGTAGTATTGTTTGCTGTGACGCGGGACTAAACATTATTTTTAATTAAAACAAATAGTGCTAAGCATTACAATATATAGATGAAAGCTATTTGTCTTGTTAACGTTTTGCTATCGGCTGCTAACGGCGCGAATATTTCAACAAGTCGTATTGAAGAACTGAAATTACCGAGCAGATTTGACTGCCAAAAGCTTCAACGACATTTATCATCACTGAGCGATCTTCAATTAAATTGGGTTACCACTGCTCAAGAATTGGCATCCGTGATCAGGAGCTACTCGATTGAAGCTAGGCAACTGTTAAGCTCAGCTGAACAATTACTCAAACTGGTACTTAGTGTTCCAGCGTCTGTAGCGGGTTCGGAGCGCTCGTTTTCGGCTCTGCGACATGCCAAAACCTTGGTCCGTTCTGACCAAGTGACCCAGCTACTATTCTACAAATTACTACAAATGACATACTACAATTGTTAGTATGCACAAGGCTTTACTTGACAGAATAGATATTAAGCCACTTATGCAAGAATTCACTAACAAAACTCCTGAACGAAAAGCAGTTTTTGGGACGATAGATTAAACGACAGAATATTTATATGACAGAATATGACAGAATGAACTATAGAATATTTTGTAACGACTATTTGTTTGATCTATATAAAAAGATAATTCAATTGTCAGGCATTAGTTTAGATGAAAGGCGTGACGTAATTCACTTGCACACATACATTTTGTATCACTATTTTTGCTTACCTCCCCCAGATTGAAAATCGCTCCCGGGAGCCTGGTAGATGGTGTTTCATATAAAGAACACCCAAAGCGGATTTCAGGACTACGCAACGCCTATTTCAAATTTCAAAATCAAACGACCTAATGCGGCGTTCACGTTATAATGTCCCCTGTTTGGAACTTTGGTCCCCATGTAGTCGCGATCCAACTGTAAATCAATTTGCGAGCGTATACGACACACCCCTAGCTACTACATTTTTTCTTTACGGTGTCGTACAGACCCTTACCTACAATTCGGCTGTGAATTAACTGTGTAGTTTTTTTGCAATTCATGATATTTGTATCTAGGCCACAGGAACGATGATGAAATAACGCCGCACACTGTCAATAAAGCTGCTAGAAGACACGGTGTGATTAACACTTTCGGGAAGTTGCAATACATCTAGCTAGCTACCTTTGAAAATTTTTTAAAAGGAACATGGGGTGTCCTAAGACACCATAGTTTCCACAGTGTGGCTTTGCTTGTCTGGTGTACATAGTTATAAACGTTGGGCACATTATAGCACGAACGCCGTGTGAAGAGAAATTACTAATACGTTTTTAAAGAACAAAGGCGGTAAAATAAAACGTTAAAGAGAACAAATATTGTTTTATACATAACAGTACAAGGTTTGATAGGAAGCGCCCTGGAGCAAACCCGAAAGAAAGTTTCTGCAAAAAGTTGTGTGAGTGTTAGTCCAAAACATCCGTAAGGTGTGCTACGTCGGCCCAAATATACATCAGTTATCATTATGACAATTCTGAAAAGATCCACGAGTGATCATACATTGGACCAGCCGGGATTCGAACCCGGATCTCGACCTTGCAAGAGTACTGCGCTACCATTACACCACAGGCCCCGACCACAGCATGTTCCGCTACGCTATATATGCTAGCGTAGTGAGATGCTACATAACTCCCCTGCGGAGTCGCGGAGCGAGCGCGCGTCGCGTGCATGCGTTGCGGGCGTGAGGTCTCTAGCTGTGTGGAGAAAGTCCATGCAGGGGATCACGTCGGGTTCACTATTTGAAAAGATCCACGAGTGATCAGTACATTGGAGGGACCATCCGGGATTCGAACCCGGATCTCCAGCTTGCAAGACTAGCGCGCTGCCATTAGACCACAGGCCCCCATCACAGCGGTGTTCAGCTACGCTAGTAGTATTCTAGCGTAGTGAGATGCTGACAATTCAACATTTTAAATTGGCAAATGACATACTTTAAGAATAATAGTAATTACTTATTACATTATTAATTTCATTCACCAATCTTCAAAACATGCCCGAGCTCACGCGATTTAACAAGATTCCTCAAGGCGGGATGTAGATAGCCATTTTGGACAGTTCCCACTCTCCATTTACTCATTGTATAAATTTTTTGTTGATCGGGGGCACTCTGCTTCATCCTGGGGCGCCGTGGGGCTTTTATTTAAGCAATAAATTGAAAATAAAATAACAATTTAAATATAAAAAGTGGTATAGTGTAACCTCAAATAGAGGTTAATTGTAGAAAACTTTCTGTGACGACACGCATAATTCATCACGGGGCTAATAGTAGATTTTTTTTGACTTTAACTTTGAAGCGTAACTTGAATGTAATTGCTCTAACCAAAACTGGAATTTTTTTCTATTTTCGACTTCTTGAGTTCATCTGTTTGACAGAGTTGGAAAATGTCTACTGCTTATGTGTTCATAGTCGTTTAGGAGGGGTTAGGCTCTCAACGGTCGAAGCAACCTATGCTATGTCTGCCACACACAAGCCGTCGTAGCCTAGAAAGCCAGTCCCCTCCTACTGTGCGGAAAAAAAAAATTTTTAGCAATTGAAGACAAATTTTAGAAAGTTTTAGCTTTTAGCACTTAATTGGATAATTTTTAAACAGTTTTTATATACATATAATTTTTCGTTCCCATCAAGCTGTTTACCCATTTCCCCACGACAATTGCAACCACCCTTCCATCCCTTTTTTGCAAGACCACCCCCCCCGTGTCAAAAAAACAAAAAAAAAATTTTTTTAAAAAAAAAAAAAAAAAAAAAAAAAAAAAAAAAAAAAAAAAAAAAAAAAAAAAAAAAAAAAAAAAAAAAAAAAAAAAAAAAAAAAATTTAACATTTCAACACGCAAGATTGATTGTTTCTACCTTATATCGAATCCTATCGTTACTCTTAAGAATGCCCTAAAGGCAACTAAATATCGCCAAAATTATTTTTAAAAAAAGTGGTAACATTTTGTTATGTTATTGAACTACTGTTTGTACGCAGAGGACCAGAATGGACCTACAAGTGTTTTTTCGGAGTAGCTGGTTTTTGGTAAAAAATGAATATCTTTGCAAGATGCCTATTTTAATAAGGAATGTAGCATCAAGAAAAACCGTTAATTTAGGCTATTTTATATGTTGATTTAGTTTATGATTCAAACGGTACTAGATTGTGAACACCAACCCAGAAATGTCCTTATTACTTAAAAATAACTCACCCTTAAAAAACTCAATTCCCATACGAAATTTAAAGCGATGATAAAATTCCTGCCAAATATTACGAAATAAAATGTGCATTGTGTAAAATTTTGTTAAACGCTGAACGCAATTTTAGTTCTGTTAGTTGTGTTAGTTTTAGCTGGACTTTCAAAATGTGTTCGCCGAGCCTCACAAAAACGTTCACAGCTTCGATTTCGTATGGGAATTGAGTTTTGAGGTAAGATTTGTTTTCAGTAATAAGGACATTTCTGGGTCCACCTGTTCACAAATCTAGTCTGCCGTTTCGATAGTAGAGACTTAAATCAACATATAAATCACCTAAATTAACGGTTGTCCTTGATGCTACATTCCTTATTGAATAGGCATCTTGCAAATATAATTTTACCGAAACCAGCTACTCCAAAACACTTGTAGGTCCATTCTGGTCCTCTGCGTACAACATAGTTAATAACATGACAAAATGTTGCTACTTTTTATAAAATCAATTTGCGAATATTAGTCCCCTGCAGCGTCTTCTAGAGTAACGATATGATTCAATATAAGGTAAAAACAATCAATCTATCGTGTTGAAATGTTAATAAGCGCCATAAGCCATAGGCGTTCAGGATTCATCGACTTAGGAGTACGTAAACCGTTTCGACACGGGGGGTGGTTACGCAGTCAGGGGATGGAAGATTGGTAGACTATCGTGGGAGTGGGTAAACAGCTTGATGGGAACGAAAAATTATATGTATATAAAAACTGTTTAAAAATTATCAATTAAGTGCTAAAAGCTAAAACTTTCTAAAATTTGTCTTCAATTGCTAAAATTTTCCGCACAGTAGGAGGGGACTGGTTATATAGGCTACGACGGCTTGTGTGTGGCAGACATAGCTTAGGTTGCTTCAACCGTTAAGAGTAACGCCTCCTAAACAACTATGAACACATAAGCAGTAGACATTATTCAACTCTGTCAAACAATGAACTCAAGAAGTCAAAAATAGAAAAAAATTCCAGTTTTGGTTAGAGCAATTACATTCAGTTACGCTTCAAATAAAGTAGAAAAATCTATTAGCCCAGTGATGAATTATGCGTGTCACAGAAAGTTTTGTACAATTAACCTCTATTTGAGGTTACGCTATACCACTTTATATTAATTGTTATTTTATTTAATTTATTGCTTAGATAAAAGCCCACGGCCCAGATAAAACAAGTGCACACAATCAACAAAAATTTATACAATGAGTAAATGGAGTGGGAACTGTCCAAAATGGCTATATACATCCCGCCTTTAAGAATCTTGTTAAATCACATGAGCTCAGGCATGTTTTGAAGATCGGTGAATGAAATTAATAATGTAATAAGTAATTACTATTATTAAAGTATGTCATTTGCCAATTTAAAATGTAGAATTGTAGCATCTCACTACGCTAGAATATATAGCGTAGCTGAACACCGCTGTGATGGGGGCCTGTGGTGTAATGGCAGCGCGCTAGTCTTGCAAGCTAGAGATCCGGGTTCGAATCCCGGATGGTCCAATGTATGATCACTCGTGGATCTTTTCAAATAGTGAACCCGACGTGATCCCCTGCATGGAGTTTCTCCACACAGCTAGAGACCTCACGCCCGCAACGCATGCACGCAACGCACGCTCGCTCCGCGACTCCGCAGGGGAGTTATGTAGCGTCTCACTACGCTAGAATATATAGCGTAGCTGAACACGCTGTGATCGGGGCCTGTGGTGTAATGGTAGCGCACTAGTCTTGCAAGCTCGAGATCCGGGTTCGAATCCCGGCTGGTCCAATGTATGATCACTCGTGGATCTTTTCAGAATTGTCATAATGATAACTGATGTATATTTGGGCCGACGTAGCACACCTTACGGATGTTTTGGACTAACACTCACACAACTTTTTGCAGAAACTTTCTTTCGGGTTTGCTCCAGGGCGCTTCCTATCAAACCTTGTACTGTTATGTATAAAACAATATTTGTTCTCTTTAACGTTTTATTTTACCGCCTTTGTTCTTTAAAAACGTATTAGTAATTTCTCTTCACACGGCGTTCGTGCTATAATGTGCCCAACGTTTATAACTATGTACACCAGACAAGCAAAGCCACACTGTGGAAACTATGGTGTCTTAGACACCCCATGTTCCTTTTAAAAAATTTTCAAAGGTAGCTAGCTAGATGTATTGCAACTTCCCGAAAGTGTTAATCACACCGTGTCTTCTAGCAGCTTTATTGACAGTGTGCGGCGTTATTTCATCATCGTTCCTGTGGCCTAGATACAAATATCATGAATTGCAAAAAAACTACACAGTTAATTCACAGCCGAATTGTAGGTAAGGGTCTGTACGACACCGTAAAGAAAAAATGTAGTAGCTAGGGGTGTGTCGTATACGCTCGCAAATTGATTTACAGTTGGATCGCGACTACATGGGGACCAAAGTTCCAAACAGGGGACATTATAACGTGAACGCCGCATTAGGTCGTTTGATTTTGAAATTTGAATCAGGCGTTGCGTAGTCCTGAAATCCGCTTTGGGTGTTCTTTATATGAAACACCATCTACCAGGCTCCCCGGGAGCGATTTTCAATACTGGGGGAGGTAAGCAAAAATAGTGATAAGCAAAATGTATCTCTGCAAGTGAATTACGTCACGCCTTTCATCTAAACTAATGCCTGACAATTGAATTATCTTTTTATATAGATCAAACAAATAGTCGTTACAAAATATTCTATAGTTCATTCTGTCATATTCTGTCATATAAATATTCTGTCGTTTAATCTATCGTCCCAAAAACTGCTTTTCGTTCAGGAGTTTTGTTAAGTGAATTCTTGCATAAGTGGCTTAATATCTATTCTGTCAAGTAAAGCCTTGTGCATACTAACAATTGTAGTATGTCATTTGTAGTAATTTGTAGAATAGTAGCTGGGTCACTTGGTCAGAACGGACCAAGGTTTTGGCATGTCGCAGAGCCGAAAACGAGCGCTCCGAACCCGCTACAGACGCTGGAACACTAAGTACCAGTTTGAGTAATTGTTCAGCTGAACCTTAAGCAGTTGCCTAGCTTCAATCGAGTAGCTCCTGATCACGGATGCCAATTCTTGAGCAGTGGAAACCCAATTTAATTGAAGATCGCTCAGTGATGATAAATGTCGTTGAAGCTTTTGGCAGTCAAATCTGCTCGGTAATTTCAGTTCTTCATAATAAGACTTGTTGAAATATTCGCGCCGTTAGCAGCCGTATAGCAAAACGTTAAAGAAACAAATAGCTTTCATCTATATATTGTAATGCTTAGCACTATTTGTTTTAATTAAAAATAAGTGTTTAAATCCCGCGCTCACAGCAAACAATACTACATGGTTGCGGACTTGCAAGCCCACTTCAAGTGAATAAGCTAATACGAGGGCTCGAAGCCGGATCGGGACGGATTTTGACAATAATCCGGTTGTAGTTAAGTATAAACGTGCTCGGTTTAATCACGACATATCGTAAAGGTCGGCCGTCTCGCTTACCAACAACTAAACGACCTGGTTAACAACTGGAAAGTCTTGAAACTCTTTATCGAGAACCATAGCAGACTTTTAAAAAAATGTCGCTTCTAAAACAGGCCGGGTCGGGTCAAGATCCAGAAATTCAGGCCCGATGCAATATCTAAAAGTGGTACGCGTATAATAAAACATTCTGAATACAAAACTGTCGTCAGTGTAAATGCTCTGTATAAACAGAGTATGCTAAAAATGTTTGAACCATTATTGACTGCACAAGTTGTTGTGCCATCGTGTAAACTTGTTATTGCAATCGTTTATGAGACGTTACCGCTTGTTCAGTTTATTACATTAATAAAGTTATATAAACCAAAGTAAAACATTGTTTTCATTTGCAGTAGTTGCCATTAATCTATGAAGTTGAATGTTTTCTTGAAATTCGTCTGTGTTCTTCCCCCAAATACATGTCAAATACAAATATGAAAGATACTGGAAAATTTATTCCATCCATTGAACGTTCTCCCAGATGCATTTGTATTGGACTTTTTTCTCCAAAACCATTTTTTGTGTCATTTAAGGTTGACTTTGGTGTTAAAATTTACTCCATGTACTGTAAATATAAAAACAAAACTTTTTGGCTTGAAAAAATTTCAGTTTCCTCAAGAATAAGCTCACTGGTTCGCGTTTAGTTGTCAGCAACATGGCGGGTTGCTGAAAACTGTCTTTACCTTCAGATATAATAATATTTGCTACTTCAAAATGCAGCCGTTTCCACTAGAATTGTGAGACAAAGTAATTTCTTCATTGCTAAAGTGAGTATGTCTGTAGCGTTGTGGCGTTTTAGATGGACAAACAGTAGGCAGATTTCAGCCGAAATTATTACTGACTGTTATGCATTTATTGATCAGTTTATTACATGCGTAATCGCAACTTTGCGTTTCATGCAATCAATCAAAAGTGATGGCAGCCTGCACCGCGCCGTGAGCAAGGTTAACTTTGGTGCTTTGTAAAGATTTTGCCATATCCTCGCAAGGACTAAATCACTCCGACACACTAGAACACCAAAGTAAGTATTCGCCTGTCGCTCTTGATAAGCTAATCCGGCGACCCTTGCTCGGGTTTCAGCCCGTACCGATTTGTCAGTTTCTCATTCAGATAGGGTTTGAAGCACTAGGCTGTACACGGCGATTAATTTTAATTTGCAGCTTCTGCTCGAATACACCACCGAGTAGTGCAAACACTCTGTAAATTGAGAACAACTTAACCGTCAGCAAACATCGAGTCATAGCATCTAACCTCCGCTTGGCAGACGCTTTGACCATAGTAGATCAACGATGCTCTCCTAATGAACTGTAAAGCATTAGCTACAATACGAACTTCACGTGACGCCTCTTGCAGAACTAAATGCAAGCTGTGATTGGTACATTGAACATAAACAGATTGGAGACACAGTTCCTTAAGGCGAAGTTGAACTCCTTTCACCCTACACGACATATTGGCAGCACCGCCGAAGCAGTATCCATGCAAATTTTGAAGAGGAATGTTAAATCTTTCGAGGGTATCGACAAAATTCGGTAAAGTATGTGGACAGTTGTGTTGTCGGTGTTATAAAATTCCAGAAACATACTTAGAACGTGAAGATTTTCGAGAACATATTGTATAGTAACAGAGAATTGTTCGTCCGTTCTAATGTCCGTCGTGCTGTCCGCCATAATACCTACAAATTGCAGGAAACAACCTCTTGCATTATTTTCGCTGAATTTGATGCACGAGCATTCGAATGACTTAGTTTTGAATTGTATGGGACAACCAGTTATCACGTTTGGAAACCCATCCGGTCAGAACAGGGTCATCTTGTGCCCGCAACTTTACCAATTGGTAAAACGTTCCTTCTTCGCTTGATCTCCTTGAAATGGCAGCCCTTGACGTCCTAATTACTGCGCCGATGAGAATATTATTCTAAGTGCTTTTTGTGTCAGCCTCTTGCTGCGACGCACTTGCTCACTGAACTGAGCGCTAACTGGTGTTTGGCTTAAATGTGCAAGTTTTGATGCTGCTTCTCGGTGGAACTCTGATCTTTCGTGTTCAACAAATTTTCTGTAGCTTTCTTCCAACTATTGTACCCACGCGTAATGAATGCAGGAAATGAAGAATGCGCGCTAGATGGCAGTAATTATTGGGACATTGCTTTCACACATGTTGAACATAAAACCAGAGTTACGGTTCTTGTCGTAATGTTACCAGGGCCATGTTTTGAACCACTCGCCTCGATAACATCGACGAGACCTTCGGAAAAGTCGGGTAAGAAAATTGCACTGACGACTGGTTGATTTGGTTTATCTAGTTCAACAATTTCGGAACAGTGTTCTGTACCACTTTGTCCTGTGGTGTCGTTTCATCGCTATTGCCCGCCATATCGCAAACCAAACCTGAAGCCTCAGCTAATGAATCATGAACGTTCGATTGTCGTGCCGATTTAACCACCCACCGTTCAATATTTGGCGACATATGTTTGCTAACGTGCAGCAACATTACGACGACATAAACTGGACAGCATACATATGCCAGGTGTACTTGATATCTAGAAATTACAAAATAACCCTCAGCATCCAAGTTACTAATAGATGCTTACGAGTTTAGCAACTATCGTTCCGATAGTAAGTAGCGAATGTCTGAAGCCGTTCGTAACCAGGGGCGCAACAGTAGGGGTCAGTCGCTGCCGCTTTTTTGACAGCCCCGTTAGAAGACTGAACTCTTTGGTGATGTTTCCGCTATCGGCTACCCTCATTTGTTAAGGGCTGCGGCCCTGTTCGTTGCGGGTGGCCACCACTCCCATGCGGTGGGTTAATTTATTTCCCTCGTATACCAGCAAGTACAACATCGACCATAACTCAACCGTTTTATGAGCCGTATGCGAGCCAATTTTTCATACTAAATTATGAGCCGCGTCCGAGGAGCCAATTTTCATACTAAAGCAATAAGCGAGAGCTGAGAGTTCTCAGCAGTACCCAAAAATCGTCCGGGTTACTACAACTCACATAAATATTTTAGGGAGCTTTAGTTATTTAAGGGCATGGGTCACCGACATCCTTTTACCAGATACCCACTGGAACCCATCTAGTCTTTGCTTCCTGGACTTCATAGAGAAAGAGGTGGACCTACAAAAGGGTTGGGTCTACTCGCTCACCCATCACTCATTACAAGCTAGAACATTAGTAGGACACTGATACATCAAGAGCGTAGCCAAAATTCCGAACTGGGGGCACCAAGACTGGGCTTTCTGGAGGGGCACATTAGCTATGTGTTCAGAAATTACTTTTTTCAAAATTCGAACTGGGAGCACCGAGTCAAAGTGGGGGCACGGCCCTCGCCTCCGCACCCCCGTAACGATGCCCCTGTGAAACATGCTCCCTGTCAGCTTCCGGCTCTCATGGTGAGCGGGACTAACCTGCAATCAATTAAAAAATGTCCGTTCTCCCAAATTACATAGCGACGGCACCGACCGCCGTAATTCGTTAGAAATAGTTAATTTAATAAATACATTTATTCACAATAGCGCACTGAAATAACTCCAAAACTTACATTGCTTGATAGTGTTAATTACAGTTACTAAAACGGAAACACAGCAGTGAGCAAGTAAGTCACAAGTAAGTCTACAAAATGTTCAATAAAATCACATAAAAAACGAAAAAACGAGCGAATAATTTCACTTCAAATATATGGTGGAATGTACACGCTCTCTGCTGAGCAATAAGCAAAAATAGCTGCATACAATTTCTATATAATATACAATTTCTTCTGTATATATATAGTATTTATAACGCATATTACAGGTGTAAATTTTTTGTGGGGGGCGGGGCATAATGAACCTCTTGCCTAATTTCTGGGGGGCACATGCCCCCTTGCCCCCTGTTCCCGGGTCTTCGCCATCTACTTAATTAGTGCTGAAGACGGATTTTCCATATTTCGATATGGAGCAAAAGACCAAATTTATGAAATCTTGTTTCGAATTTTTGTAAAGATTCTAATTCTTCATTCAGGCCAATCCTAGGGCAATACAACGAAAAACTGTTTAAACGTCTTATATAATACGCATCCATGGTAAACTAGAAACAAATGATCAGATTATTATTCCCAAACCTAGTAGTTCATATTACATAAATTCGTGCATAGTCGATGCGATCCTATATCAGGTTGTTATCATCAGCTAATGATTTTGTCGTTATCTTTGATGTTTCTTGCTTTACAGGCTTACAGTTTAACAAGACATTGGTGCTATAAGCTTATGTCATTAGTACTCGCTATTCCGGCAGTTGTGTGCTGTGGCGTAACGTTTGCTCTGTGTTCCGCTTGTAACATTTGGTGTTTTGTGCCCGGAATTAAATGCCTTCGATTGCCCTTGCGCACATCTGGACAGGTATATGACTTTTTATAGTATTTTTATATGTACTGTCGCTGGGAAATTTGCGACATAAAAGAATATTCGAATATATGCTCGTCCTGTCTTTTCGTAGACGTGGACTTAGAAATTTAATACATATTTTTACCGTTATGCCCTTGGGATTTATAAAGTTCGAATATGTCTTGTCGTTGGAACACTTAGATCTAAGAAATTTCGAATATATATGCCTTGTTGTTGGCATATTTACTGCTTACAAAATCCGAAAGTATACATCCTGTCGTTGGGACACTTGGGACTTAGAAAACTGAAATATATGTCTTGTCGTTGGGACACTTGTGACATAAAAATTTCCAATATATGTCTCGATTGGACACTTGGAATTTAAAAAATTGGTATATATGTGTCTTCTTGATGGAACCCTTTGGGTTTAGAAAATTTGAACATATATGTCGTGTCGTTGGGACTCTTGGGATGTAAAATCTTGAATGTATATGTTTTCTCGTCGGGAAACTTGGGACTTAAAAATTGGAATATATGTCTTGTCGTTGGGACATTTGGGATTTGTAAAATCTGAATATTTTGGTGTTTGGTGTGTGTTTTGGGAGCATACCAAGTCCCCGTGCCTGAATCAAATTGTCTTCACCACTTCTATTTACATAATCATGGCTGGCTTTTGCCACGAACCGGTCGTCACAAGCCACCTCTCGCTCGCAAAATTGACTACCTTCGAATAATTTTTAGGCTGTGCTTTTGCTATGTTAAAGCAAAACAGTGGAAAAAGTTTTGGGAGTGTTAGGACATTATGATCACGATCTGGAAATGGACCATAGGCGTTGATTTAAGGGGGTTGGTGGGTTTTACCCCCCCCCCCCCGCCACAATTTCGGCAACATGGTTAAGCCGTTATGGAAACCCTTTCCCCAATTTTAAAAAGCTTTAGATTCGATCCGGCACTTATAGCCTGCTTGGTATTTAATGGAATGCCGAATGTCACAAGCGCACGCACTTTTTCCTAGAAATAAACTAGCTTAATAGCTTAATAAACCCAAATAATATAAATATGTATATATATGTTAGAAGAGTCGACCGAGATTTATAAGGTCCCTATCCTCTATCGCCGATTCTCTGCATTCTCTGCCATACCTCACAGTGGGGCACGGATAGCCAAACGCGGGGGCACCGCCGGCCTCTACCGCACCCCCCTCAGTTATAGGCGTATTCCCAGTGTAAAGCTCTGATATGTTGAAGACCAATAACATTCTGATTTTTTCCGAAAAGTGATCAACTCTCCAAGATTTTAAACAAAATCTACACCACTGAAGTGGATCATATGTTCTGTGGCACAAGTTGCTCGACCAACAGGCCCGCAATGTTTTGTATCTTTGTTTCTGTGAAGTTGAACAACGAAAAACGATACATATATATACTGTGTATACCTAAATCTAAAAATATTTATTTCACCTATTATGATTGATAATAACCCAGTTCTTTCCACTTATTGCTGTTCCTCAATTAGAGCAATTTGCCATTATTTAAATGAAGTAAATATTTTGACAGCAATCAGCCCTTTCAGATACTGTATTTAGGTGTGGATTTGCCATATGTCATTCCCTGAATTTGTTAGAACATTTTAGTATATTTGTTACAAAATTCTGACTGTAATTCAACGAATAAATTTAAGGTCATCACAGCGATGTTTGTTGTCAGCTACACCACCATGTTGCTATTTTCAATCCTTTGATATTGCATAAGCTGGCTCAATATAGTCTTCCGGACATTATTACATGTTCGAAAACCACCGATGCAACTTGGACATTTTGAAACTATAGCAGTTTACATAGAGTTAGGGGTGCTAGCCAGATTGGCTTACGGTGTCAAGCACACTATTAATATAGTTAAGGCGTGTTCACACGCTCAAACTTTTTGCTCAAATTTTGATCAAATTTTTATCAACGTTTGACAGCATTTGTATTGCATTTTTGGTAAGTTTGAATGTGTGAACACTGTTCAAAGTTTTCAAGGATATTCCAGCAGCCAATCAACGACATGATTCATTACTTGAAAAAGTTTTAGCTCAAATTTTGTTCTCAAATTTTGAAATATCGCAATGTTTTGTTAAAAATTACAGCCAAATTTTGATCAAAATTTGAGCAAAAACTTTGAGCGTGTGAACACGCCTTTACTAAAAAATCAGTTCAAAATTAACCCGCATGTTTACCTAAATGTCGTTTGCTGCTCATTACCTCTGCTATGGTGTGTAATATATATACCATTTTCCGGCATGAATAACGCTGATAGCAGAACTTTGCCATGCTAATTCCTGCATAACCTATACATCATACTACTTTAACGGAACTTGAGGTCGTATGATTAAATATCTATTTAGCAAGACTCAGTCTTATCAACCTTGAGCATGTACAGCGATAGCAAAAGAATTCGTAGTGCCATAAAGCAGTGTGTAAATGAGTAGGCTCTCCAAATATCATTGAAACATAAGCTTGAGATGGTGTATTTATACGTGATTTAATGTATATTTGGAAAATAATGATCAGCCGAAACACACTCGTTCAAAATGCGAATACTATTTACCGTTGCACCGGACCTTTTTTAAAATGTTAATATCGCAGTATTATTCTAGGAGGAAAGTATAAAAAATATTCCCAATAATGGTGTCTCTCAAAATTTTTGGCGGAGAGGGATTCTCAAATTAGTTGCTCAAATTCGTATAAAATTTGATCGGATACGATTTTCAGTATTTTTTAAGTTTAGTATCAAAAACAAGTGAAATTTTCTTCCAAAAGAATTTTTGTTTAGAGTTCTTTTCCTTCAATTAATTATCTGTTATGTTGTAAAATTATTTTTGCAGTATGTAGTGAAAAAAAGATAATTTACTGCTATGAAAAACTTGACAACCATTATCAATCCTAGCTACTATTCATCATATTATCCTGCATCATTTACATCGTTTTTTTACGGTTTTATAGCTGTGCGAAATGTTTTGCGACGCTTTGGTAGTGCCTCTATGCCGAGCAGTAGCACAGTGTCTGAGTGCCGTTCGCATTGAACAACGTGTAGTATCAGTTGCACGTAGTCCGAACACCCATCATCAAATACAAGATCCAACTCCTTCGTCGAACAATACCATTCCAACGGAACAAAATTCTGGTTTTGCCCAAACTGAAAAATTTTCTAATGTCGTAAAATTAGAATCTGTAAAACTGTCATAGACTGTGAAACAAATAGCTTTTTTAATTAACAAGTAATAGTTGTAGCACAGCTATCGTGCGTTAAGTGATTCGTATGCACGGTTGCGACGAATTCAGACGAGTGCGTCAGCACGAGTTAAACAAGCTAAACAACACAACCGTGCGTACAAATCACTTGACCCACGCCCGGCTGTGCTACAACAGACTTGTAATACAGCTAATTTAGCTAAACGTGCGTTTAGTCATTTTGATGCACGGCTTTAACTATATAAGCTGTGTTACAAGTTAACATTGTAAAACGCACTGGACTTTACTAAGAGTGTAATATAGGGTTCCTGCATAACGGGATAAAAGGTGCATAATAAAGATAATATAATTCATAATACAATATTTGTATATTACATGGCATCCGGGTCTCCGGGGGAGGTCTTAGGTCTTCCAGTGGGAGTCACAAGGTGTCGGGGGCATCGCCGTTGCAAAAAGGAATGGCCTCCTCGCACCGACACCCAGTGACGGTGCGGGAGGCCACTTGTAAAGCCGCACCTATAAGTTCGGCACATGCGGTACGCACAAAGGGGGCGGGTGATCTGTTGGGGGCGGGAGGTGGGAAGCCGGGCCCTCGGCGGTTCGGAGCCTTAGGGGGTTTAACCTCTACTTACCTCCTATGAGCATGTATGACAATATAATCTCTACTATGTATGGATTCATATTATGTTGTATCGTGTAAAAATACATCCAGCTTTTATTCTAATATATTTATATATATACTGTTGGTCAACGAACTGTCCAATTTAACAATTGTTTTCTAAGAAAGTGCTGTTTCCTACGCATATGCTTCAGTATATTATCGGAACGACTGGTACAATTTAATTAAGCCAAAAAGGCATTAAACTAACTGTACCACACTACCAAAAATTCATCGCATGGTCAGTTTGTACTGGTAGACCAGAATATATAGTTTGAGTATAGATATATTTCCGGCATTGATGATTGTTGCAACACTCGCCCAAAAAATTATATTAAATGGAGGATTTGCGCGAAATTTATGCATTGATTTAATAGAGTAATTCGTAAAGGAATGTTTATTCAACTGGAAAGACAAAAACAGGTTACCGGCATCGCGCAGATGAGACTATATAATGAGCCCGTAATACCACATTGAAAAGCCTGCCTACGGTTAATGAGATGCCGATCGTCCCAATAGGGCTTATTTGTATGATCCTCCATCAACATCAAATTCAAATTCGTGGTTGACGTAGGGTATCGGTTAAGGAAGCCCACACTATATCTTGTTTATAATATTACACAATTTCATGTTTTACTGGAGGTACCGTGTAACATCAGCATTTGAATGTCAAAAAAATGACGCTAGAGTATCGTTTTATTTTTTGTTTTACTGTAAATAGCATTCATCACTAGTGTAGCGAGGGTATGCCCCACCCGGGTGTAAGCTGAGAATTTTCCACCCCCAACTGTTTTTGCGCTGCTACTAAACAACATATTTTACGCTCAGAATTTCGAGCCTCCTACTATATTTTCTATTTTAAAATTTTGTATTCTCCCATTATAAATTTATGGTTGCCTTTAAACAAACTGCTTTGAAAGGAATTCGCGCCTAGAAGGCGTTAAAATAATTTTACATTTCCATATTGTGACTTTTGTTTGCTTTGACTGCGAATCGGCTAATGGCCGCCCGTCGCCCTACCCTCGAAAACTTCCCAGGTGAGGCCACGTGCCCTTTGCCCCTCTCCCTACGCCCCTGGCATTTGTACAAGCGTCCACATAAAATTTTGGTATATCTTTACCATATGGTAAATAAAACATGATTACGCGCTGCACCTTTGATTAGATAGCTTTTTCAGGCTTTTTGCAGTAATTGTTTGACTCCAGCTTTATTTTCAAAAGTTTGCTACGTTTTCAACTAAAAATTACATCAATGTTAACAAAATTATATTATGACCTGCTTAAACAATTGCTCGAAGATACCCTTATAGAGCTGAGCCAACGATGTAAGAAATACATTGGTTAAAACAATCCAAGGCTTTTTCATGTTTACTTAACAGATTCCCGCCGGTAGGGTAATAACCTGAATTTACCATCTTAATAACTGAAAACGTTATTCCGTTTTCACGAAAAAACAGTAACTGAAAATGTGAAAGACTTCGTCAACAGCTAAAATTGCACTTTGAATTTGAGACTAAATGCAAAATGATGCTAAACGTCATATATATATATGAAAATGTGTCGATTTGATATTATAAGGTCATACCTACATTCTTATAGGGTGCCGCCTGGTGAGGTGCGGATCTCACTTCACCCTCCCCCCGGCTACGGCGGGTACCCCGTCTGTCGGACCACACAACACATTGAAGGCATTAAACACATATGTGCTCCACGCATCCGCAATCCCGTCGACAACCTCCTGACCCTCCATAGAAGGCCGAATGATCCCTCCCGAAACCAAGCTGCCCCTGGGACTTTGGACCTTGAGGATGTATGTTTGAATACATTACCCTTTGAGGGTGTATTCAAACTCAGTCAAAAATAAATGGTGTAACATTCAAAGCTTCTCGCAATGGTTGCAATTAAACGTCACTAAGCGGTAACCAATCAGCCACCCTTAAGCATACAAATTTCCAATCTCATTTATCCCTTTGAAAGACTTGATGTATTCATACTATTAGTACCTCATAGTTTTCTCCTTCTACGTCTCAAAACTGGATTTTTCTATGTCTCAAAGCTGCTTTTACAAAGACATGCCAACAATACCAATTACATTCACCGTATAATCATTTGATTGATGCTTAAATGTTATTGTGACAAAGGCGAGACAATTTTGAAGATGATACATATAAAATATTTACGTCATGTTGAGCTAATTATAGGTCTCCATGCTGGTGGTTATCCAAAGAGTCGGGCCCATTACCCTCTGAGGCCATATTTACACTCGCGTCCCAGCACGCGTTTAATATTTCAGCAAAATTAGCAAAAACTGTGGTAAATTTGGGGAATAAATTGACACCAACTGGCAAAAATTTGGAGGAAATTTAGCAAAAACTGAACAAATTGGAGAAAAAGATAGTTTTAACACAACTGTGGAAGTTATCGAGTTGCGGACAATTTTAAAAATGTTCTAGGTCGCTTGAAGCATCTGCATCTCCCTGAACCGACGGACTTGGATGCATGCGGATATAATGTACGCTTTCAACAATAGTAAACAACGCCCACACGCTGCTAATCAATAGCCGATCAGAGGATTTTACATCGACTAAACAATCATGTATTGCAAATAATACACTTTTACTAGCACAGATAGATATAACACCAATATCATATTTTCAAACTGACACATATTCCCGATCGGTAGTCAGGCAATATATCGTTCCGTATGGTGTTGCTGCAAGTTCATCAGACATTATAACATAATGAAACAAGTAGTATCCCACCTCATATGTTGGATGCAAACATTATTTTGCGCAGTGCAACATTCCACGAGTGTCATATCGTCAAGAATCCTACCAATTGACTATAACGCTATCGTCCAATTTTGTCTTATCTGCAAACTAGCGCCTTAGCTCAAACTTTAATATTCCGAAAAGCTAATTTTATATTGCTTTAATAAATTTTCCTTTTAGAAAAAATCAGTATTGCTTCAGGGTACAGTAACGCGAATCTAACAATATGAATATAGGTGTTTTGAGGGGCGGAAGTAAAATGCAATCTATTGTGTTCTCGAATCAGTAGCCTTTAGTCTTAGCCTAAGCTAAGGTCTCCATATGAGTTAAATATTAAGTCTAATGCCGGTCACTGCCGCCCCTCGAACCCCTCATCGAAGCTGTTCTTTCTAACTACGTCATATCTGGCATCTAAGGGGTGACACTTGCCCGTGTTTCTGATGTTGTTGATATGATGTCGGTACCTATGAGCGTTCAGTGATAGAACCAGCGAAAATAGTAAAGATTGGTAAGAAAATCTATAGAATATTCATCGATCTCTGAAACTGCAGTATTGACAGCACCATTGAAACAAATTATATCACGCTGCTTGGTCAAGCTCATAGTTTGTTGGGTTTTATTGGTATATAGCTTATCACGGCCATCGCTATTTTATGTAGGTGGTAGTCTCTGAATACAAAAACTGAGAAATACAAGCGTGGCTTCTCTACAAAGATATGTTTTTCTTTGTTGTGAACACAATTTTTGACATATACCTAGCAACTCCAGATACGAATGAAAAATTTTTTTATGAAATATTAGCAACAATACATAAATTGTAAGTAGCGATTAATGATTTTCTAGCGCAACCTTACAGGACACTTCGCTGACACCGAATGGATTGTTTTTACAACAAAATTGAGCGCAATTATTTTATTTCATTCAGGATACATTGAGTCACCGGTACAAATCAGGACGTAGGTTTGTTCCTTCTCTGCCTTGCCTAAAGAATTCGTCGCCACCACCCTGTATATTCCTTGGTCGCTTTGATTCGGCTTCTAAAAACAAAAAAATGCAAATGAGTAACACACAGTGGACTGAATGCGTTTTTGGAGAAAATACTACTGCTACAACGAATCATTAGCTTAGTCCCGATCACATTATCTATATAAACTAAAACAAATGTGGATACTGTAAAAACTTCTTTATACTGTTCATAGTGATTCCACCCGAGGGATTTCACTGTGACTACATTATTTTCTGCTAATATGAGGAACAGTACTCACCATTGCCATAAGATGTCCTACCGATTTATATAACAATAAAATATGTGTGATCAAGAAAGTAAATGTTTCGTATCTATTATAATATCACAACGCACAATCGTCCAGAAAAATGCGAATTTTCCTTTTAACAAGATTTTTCACGGGTTGGAATGATGATAAATGCTGTTAATTCAAAATGTGCTCAAGAATAGTATATTATTACACTTGATCAATGGTATTTCCTGCATCAAGAGGAAAACAATTGCCGGTTGCCGCGTTTTACTGCAAATATATCGCAGGTGTGCGGGAGGATGTCGTAAACCGCAATTGTGCAACTGTTTAATTTTGCAAGTGTGATATTATATCTTTACTTACCCTTATATAAAGTAAGACTTCTAATGTCCCGACCAAATGTTTCAACTTTCGAGATAAAAAGCTATGCCATCAAGCTGGTATGCTTAAAATTATACCAATCCTGTCTGCTTCGACCTTTCATACAGCCATACTAACGTTTCGCACTCTTAGAAGCCTTTGAATGCACATTTTAAGACATCGAATACCAAGAACAAAAAATGTTTTCGGCATTTATGATAGTGTTTCTATGTATAATTTTAACTTATTCAATCAATTTTAAAATATTAATTTTGTTGTTAAAATTACTTTTTTTTTCGCTCTCAACCTTCATTATTTCTAAATGTTTTTCCCTGTCCTATAGTACCTGACAGTTGGGTACTCCTCTATATTGTTACCAATAGATTTGTACCAAAAAGTAAGAAAATCTTTTTAATTCACAACTTAGTGATGATTATAATTTAAAACAATCGATGCCATACGAAAATGCAGAATTTTAGACAACTTTTGCTCTTCCGTCGAAATAGTTTATGTACCAACAAGGAAAATGCCACGGTATATTAAAACTACAATAGGCAAAACCAAATTGGGATATCTGTATATATTTAACAGAGAGCTAATAAAGAAGAGAGACCACAGGTTTCGGTCGTAATTAAATAAAGCAATCGTGCATGGACTTAATAAGACACTTAGTTCAAAACCCAGAAATAACCTAAATCTCTTTGTTAAAATGTTTACAGGCAACTATTCAAATGAGTTGCATCAGGTAGACTTAAGTAGTATCGAAAAAAGAACACTAGGATCAGCGTGCTCCGAAAATATGTCGCGGAATCTAATACAATATGTAATTTGAAAATGTCATATCTAATAAGTTTATATTAACTAGATGTTAAATCTTTGTCAATTAGATATTTTTGCTTGCGCTAATAAGGTTGAAAAATTCAGTTTCGGCATAATATAGTTGAACGGACATGCAAATGTAACGAAGAAAATTAATACACCTACAACCTGATAAAAACGTAAGCAATGTAAAACGATCGCAAATATGACTGGAATCTATCCTAATACAAATTCTTTTCGATAGAAGGAAATATATTGCTGCTTACCCAATCACCAACTGCTTTGTTTTAGCCGAGCCTAAAGAGCGACCATGGCTTTAGGCCCTGATGTCTACCCATTTTAACTAAAATTTAGCATGATTAGAACGAATAATCGGATAATAAACATCAGCCTTTTCTCAGCAATTTCGATAAATGAAATAGACGCGAAATTGGAGCCGTCATTTTTGAATCAATCATATCGGAAACAACCTCCAATACGATTATGTTCAATATATAACTTGTTATTATTCAATATCAAACGGGTAATGACTAATGCTGCGTTGATATACGTTATAGGTACCATCAGAAGTATATTTTACCTAATTACAGCGATTATATACAATTGTACCGAAATGTGAGAATCAACGTTTCATCCGTATGAAGATTATTATTATGCGGCAAATAGTCTAGTGCAAACAGCATCGTGTATCTCCTTCGGCCATCATATTAGTGTCAAAATACTACTGTAGCTCGGATAATTGGTACAGAACGAAACACCGCTGTCCTGAGGTAGTTTATTAACTTGATTATATTTGCTGCAATTTGCCAGGGGAGAGTCCTGTGTTGTGTAGCTATTGCATGATAGCAAATAAAACTGTAGTCAATAGTTGCCAGTAATTAACCTAAACTTACATCGATATTGCGCCGAGTGATGTCAGTGTGCACTCAAAATACCTTCCATGAAATTTAAAAGAAGTTTCCTTAATTTTGCATTACAAGAATATTCTTTAAAACTGAAAGAACTGTTCCTTGAAATTTCAAAGAATTATTCTTTAAAGAATTATTCTATTAAGAATTATCGTTGAAATTTCAAAGATAATTCTTCCTTTAAATGTCATGGAAACTTATTTTCTGTATGGACGACCAATGTAAATGACAATATCATGCATAAGACAAGAGATTACAAAGTAAAGTTTGCACTAGTTATTAGCTAGTCACGTTAAAGGAGAAACGTGAGATTAGCTTACTAATGGACGCATAAATAAGTATTACGCCATTGGACCGTTGGACACCAAAAGGAATAACATATGTTCACTGAATCAACCGGTCTTGGCTGAGTTTCAGAACTATTTAAGCCTTTAGCGCCCACTGTTATCACATAAGATCACTCATCAAATCTCAGCTTTTGTATTAACGAGTTTGTTCATGCATGCACGTGGTGTTATCTACAAGGTAGGAAGGCGGTTACTACGTGCAGGTGCAGGTCGCCAGGGTTGATAAATGTTTGAAATTTTGAGTCACTCAAAATTATTTCCTAATTTTTGTCAATTTACCCAGATTTTTGCCAACTTCACCCCGACTTTTGCTTATTTTGTCTCAAATTTTCCCAATTCGTTCAAAGATATTCTCGCGCCGTCGGCTGGACGGCTTCGTGCCAAAGAATGAGTGGCCACCTGTCCCAGGGGGTGTCCCAGTCTCCGCAGGGATAACCACCTCTTCCCAAAAAGCATGCATAGACTGTTGTAAGCCATCTGTTTGCACGTGCGTTGTTATTCACTCGTTAACTACTGCTACGTTATAACAGTATGTCCAGGTAGAAACGTTATTTATAATTAGCGATAACTGATAACTTGAAAAAGTCAAACCAGTGACTCACATTGAGTCGCCACTCAAAAGACCAAAAATATGATCCAGTGACAAAGTTGTTAAGATGTCAGTGGAGTTTACTCCCCTTTTGACAGAAATATTAACCAATTACAAAACGTGTTAATTTTTTCTTAATGATTTTTAATTCTAATTGTGATGTAAAATACACAATTTGCAATCATTGCTTTGTTTGGGTGTTAATGTCAAAAAATAAACATTGATATGAATTTCGTTGTAGTGTTGGATCTGTGCAATTGCTGAGTTAAACTTACAGTAATTTTCAATGTTGCATTATATTTGCCGACCTTCTTTTTCACGTTAGTAGCGTGTCGGTCTCCAGGAACAATTTCTTTGTCCTGCAATACAATTGATCATATAGAAAAATAAGACTAATAAAAACAACAAATTGAAATAAGAATATCCGGCCTTTGTGATTCAGCATTAAGCAAATCGATCGTTATATGGATATTCACTTTATTGCGTCCTACTTAAATTGTACGACGACAACGAAGGATGTGTTACCTGAAATTTTTAGTATTATATAACGTTCTTTACTCTCAGAATTGCACACACTACTGTCAAGTTTTGGAAAAAACTTTGTTTATATATCTGGTCTGAAATCTTTGGAAACAAACGAGGTGATAGATGGCCAAGTGAATGTAAACGCATTTGCACAACAAATGATACCTATTACCAATATATAGGCGCGCGAGGTTGAGGAGATATATTGTTTCGGTTGGAGAGAGAGGTCCGTGAAGAAGACGGGGTTTGTTTAATTCAGAGGCGGGAATAAGTTTTCGACATTTTTAAAAACTCATAATTTTCCCCAAGTTTACTAAAATATTACTTAATTTTGACGTGTTGTTCGAATTTTTCGCCATTTTAGCAAAAATTTTCCCTGAATTTTACAAATTCGTGCGAATTATTTTATCAGATTTCCCCCATTTTTACCAAATTTTCCAAGATAAATAAGGGTGAGTTTTAAGGGAGGGGGTCTGAATATCACTTGGATGTTAAAAGCTTTAGAAGGGTAACCCCAACACCTCCCCCTAAATTTACCTACACATAGGATTGTACTTAAAAGGGTAAAATGCAAGGTTATGTGCGACTAAAGATATGACGAAACCACACCAACCTATTTTACAGGATGTATAATTTGGAGCGGAACAAATAAACAATTGTATTTAATTATTGTTAGAGTGGAATTAGGTATTCAATATAAGCAAGAATTTATGATGGCGTCTTGAGAAGATTATGACACTTCTCTTCATTACCATATAAACACGTCGAGCATGACGCGATCCATTTCGACCTGACCCCACCCTCCTACAGTTTTGAGGCGGGCTCGTTTGAAACAAATATTTTTCTACCTCCAAAATTGTAGGATATCGGAACAAATTTTGCTCCACGGGATCATGCCCGCCTTCAAAGTGACGGGGTAGCCCCCTAAAATCTGAGGAGATAAGGTCCAAATGGGTCGCGTTATGCTCGCCCGATTTATATGATAGTGGCGAATATTGTCATACTCTTCTCAAGACGCTCTCACAAACGCTTCACATCATCCAGCAATTGAGCAAGCGTTTATGGCTTCTTGAGAAGAACGTGACACGTGTCGTCTTCACTATGTAAATGCATCATGCGTTATGTGATCCATCTAGATAACCAGCCCGGTTATGGTATCCCTCACTTTCGGGCAAGGTATGAACAATACTTTGTCCCGACTCCTTTTCTCCCTCCCGACTTGGGTTGGCTTGAAAAATAAAATTTTGCCTCTACACAAATCCAGGTTTTGAGGGTGCATTAATTCCCGCCCGCGCACCGCGGTTTGAATGAAATCTTTATGCATATACCATATGACCACGCACCTCAAAATTAAGGTTACCTCGCAGAACGTGGAGGTAAGGTCCAAATGGATCGCGCCATTACCACTTTTATGGCGATAACAAGTCGTACTTATTTGTTGACGTTGAATGGCAAAACCATTAAACTGTTCCTTCGCTGCGTTTGTGCAGTGAAGGTGAAAAATCATAACAAATCAACTATTAAACATGAGTGGAATTTTTCACGGTATTACAGGAACAGCGATTGTCGCAGAATAACAGCGCAGACGATTGTAAAACAAAATTAGACAGCACGTAATGAAAGTAACAACATGCTTACATAGAAATGTTCGATGCGGCAAATTATAAAAATTTAATTAGCATAAAAACAAGTTCCCGTGATTTGTATAATCATTTGAACTGCCTACCCGTATCGATATATCACATACTCTCCTCAAGAAACAATCATATAAACTCTTCAAATCAATCAATGACAGTTAAATAACGTTTATTAGCTTTGAATTACGATTCGTTCGAGAAAAAATTTGATGTTGCAACGGTCATAGTTGATTACGTATTCTTCACGAACATAGCTCTTTTTGACTCAAATCTGACAATATTTCTTCACAACCGAAATTAATATTCGCGAGTAGTAAACAGCTAACTTTCGGTCGACTATGGACTATTCAGTAACACATATCTAAACAAAATAACTAGATACTATGCAGAAACTGTTGGGTAAATTGCAGCAATATTTTTTCACATTTCATCCCAAAAAGTCAAAACCCTGAAAGCGTTTGAGAAAGCGTCTTCTAAACAGCAACATCCTCGATCTTTCAAACAGTGTCCAATAACGAGTACTACTAATCATTTAGATGACGGCTACCACTGTCCCACTATTAAATGGAATCACGTCCTAATTTCGATAGCGGGCGCAAAAGGAACCACGAAATTTTCCGGACGTGGTTCGCTAAAGAAACCACTATACCTTTTAGACAGCGCTAACTAAACCGTACCCGCGTACAGTTCTGGGCTCCACCTGTCACGCACTCTTGTTGTCCTAAATAAAATAGTTGTTACAATGGATGCGAGCTCGCGATATGTGCTTAGTAAGCGACACCATTTGGGAAAGAGCTGGTAATTTGAAGGGCCTCGTAGTTACTAAACGGCCATTGCCCCTAAATTAGCTTAGGGGTTTCTGCTACCCTTGCGATTCGTGCTGTGGTTAGGTCCTAACTAAGTGTTGTGCTTTGCGTCGGTGTCGGAGCGTACGTTTTGTTCTGATAAATGCCGAAAACTGATAAACGTACTTATACTGTGAAATAAATTGGAAGCACGCAATAATATATACGTCCGGAAACAAATTACAAGTTTTTTCTTTTCTTATGAACATTAGATTTTCTGGTAACACGATACAGATCTTTCCGACTAAGAAGAAACCCAAAGGTTTGAAACATCTTAAGTTCAACATTAGGTATAGTTACCATTTTATAGCAGACGTCAATTAACCCGTTAGTGTCTAAAGCGCCACAGGAGATTGTTCCGTAGCCAGGCAATTAGTGTTTAACCAACTTGATATAGTAGTCTCTACATTACACAATTGTACGTATTAAACAATAACGATGGCACAACTCGATAGAGACAAGTGGAACAGACATAGGTACAAGAAAATTTTAAACAAGCCTAAAGACTAGCTAAGTTAATAGGCGCTGACGTATTTGTCACTAATATTCGATTTTCTATAAATTGTACAAAATTTATTGCTAGAAATTCCTAACTACAGAACAACCATGAATGGCTGTTTCAATTGTGCGTACTAAATAATGTTCACAAGCCACCATAAATGTCTAGCAAACATGAACTGGAAGGGTCGCTTAGCAAAGGGAAAATTATGGTTTCCTATATAAGTCTATATGGACCTAGGGTATATAAACCGATAATAAAATAGTATAGCTAGTGGATAGAATTTAAACTTGCTTTCGCGTTACATACACGACGTTACCAAGGGAAACTAACAGCCCATGCCCCCAAAACGTTTCCAAGTTTATCTAATGGCATTTTTTCAACCTTTGAAATTAAGCAAATTTTCTGTTCCTCTTCCGGGTGTAAGTCTTAAACTTGCACCCACGTGCGAGCTCCAAATGTAAACCCAATGGTTACATATGGATAAAAATAAATAATATTCATGAAAAATGTAAGATATTGGTGAATGCCGTCGATAACTTTCAGTATCAATATAAATTCACCGAAAATGCACATGCGATTCAATTTCGAAGTCGATACATTGCGTTACGATCTTGTTGAGCTATTGATTATCCTATTTTGGGTCCCAGAATAAACATGCTAAACGTCTATATCAGCGAATTCAAAACCACCGTAAAAATTGTTGCACTTTAATAAAAAAATCAGAAACAAAAAAGAAAAAAATAAACAAAAGCAAAAACAGAATCTGTATACCTAACTATGTAATAAATTGCTATTATACTGAAAACCACACATAGATGAAGAGACGAGCAAAAATTCGTTTGGAGCTTCGGTGTGGGAAATTTCAGCTTTGACATAACCAAAAGTACTGAAAGGCGCAACTAGGTGACTATATCTTTGCGGCAAAATAGCATAATAGGTTATCCCTCTATCAAAAATCGCATAATGCAACGGTAGTTTCGAAAACGCTCCTATTTGGGCTCCAGACTTGACAAAATTTAAGTTCTTGGCATTTAGAAAAGCACAGTGTGCTACTCGAAAACGGAGCGGGCGCTTTGGAAAAATTGAAGACGGAGTTTTAAGACAACCGATATTGACTAAAATGAAAAGAAAGCTGTCTCACAGCCTCCTTCTGCTGCGCCCCTGTGTAGGGCAACGCTACCAATTTATGCTTTTTTACCATACTATTCACTTGTAAGTATATTACAATTAAATCCTGTGTCTTCATTGATAGATTTAATATCATAATGCCGTAAATAGTGCCGTTGCAATTCAATAAAGCAGTAGTTGTTAAAATACGTTCCCTTCCAAGTTCTACTGTGTATGAATTATACTTCAGTATATTAATCACTATTAAATGTACCGTGTAGAATATTTAGATTTTTATTGTAATCTCAATCATTACTAAATGCATCGCTGGAACCGCTGGGTCTTCATTGCTTTCCATGTAATCCCTATAGATTGAGCTGCACGTTGCATAAACGTTATTGCTACGTTAATATTTAACCATCAATAACTGTTCGGTTGTACAAAAGAGATAGAAGTCGGTAAGTTCTTTATCGGAGCAGCTACATTTGCTTAACTCAATGAGTTGCCGGGCTAACCTTGCTAACGTTGCATGCAGTAACAACAAATTGGGCAAGATTTTAATTTCTAATATTGTTTTCGACATCACATGAGCCCGCAGAAAGTTCTACCAAATAATTTTTATATACGGTGCCTTTGAAGGTTTCGCGCCTTGCAAAAAACTAAGCCAAGACCCCTTGATATTATGAAGTTACAGATGATAGCCGTAAAACAATTTGGACAGTTTGGATGGGCGCAAAAGAGAAAGACTCCCGCCTTCATTCCACCGTGGCCGAGAAAGCTGTTCGATTGATATCAGTATTATTTCATGTCGTAACCCGAATACAAATGTACCTTGAAAAGCTTAGCAACCATTATCTTAGTATATATACATTATTATATAAACATATGGCTTCAATTTGCATTAAATCGAGGTAGTAGGTTTCTCGTTTATAAATGGATAGGGACGTCACTGAAAACAGTATTTTGAAAATTTATGCCAAATCAGTTCATCCGTTGTAGTAAAATGCGGATCAAAATATGCTTTCTTTGGACTGAAAAGGACACCGCTTAACAAATGACGACCAACTGGTGCAAATACACATACAAAAATGGATATAATGTTGTGAGGAGAAGCTTAAACCAATCGCATTCATCACAACCAAAAAGGTAAGCAATATCCTACACATCTGTTCCGCAAATATATACAAGATTTAAAAACATGTGTTTAATACTTGTAGAAGAGTGGCCTTTGGTCGATACTCATTACAAAACCGTTTTACTTATTCTAGACGATTTACGACTACTACTAATATAACTTTTGAAGGGCAACAATTTTCTCTATAGCTAACAGCCCGTGCCTTTTGGAATCGGCGTAAACAGCCAACAATACAAACGAAAATTCTATTTTTAGTTACAATGATCAGGGAAGGCCGGAGGATCACAAAAATACTAAAATTTCTAGAATCTGACCATTTTTGGGCAAATGCGGGGTGCGGAGGATAATACAAAAAACCAGTTAAATTTCGCTTTGACACGCTTTCCATACGAGCTCATTAAGGTGTATGAAATGGTTAATCCGTGTTATCGTAAAAAAATCAAAAAACCATTTAATGCTTTTAACAGCCAGACCTGCTGACGCAAGCCTCAACACCTTCGCGGTATCCATCACTTTTCTCTATATGTCCTTAGTAGACTGTCTCGATGTACGTGATATGGTAATATACCTAGGGGTTCAAAGTTCATTAGCTAGTCAATACTTTTCGTACTTTTAGCTTCTACAATTAATCAAAGTGCATCCTAAACCAAACACTATTTAGCAGTTGAAGCACTGAGTTATTCCGGAAATACCGCAAAACATATTTATGCTTGATGAATTTCAATGTGCGTTCACGTGTTCAAACTTTTTGCTCGGAAGTTGAGCTCAAAATTTGATCAAATTTCGATCAAAATCTGGACGATTATTTCGGCATTTTTGTTAAAATTTCAAAGTTTTTGGTAAACACTTATTTTAAATTTTTGCAAACACTTCTAAAAAATTTGCAACATGTTACTATAATCATTCAGCGCACAGAAAGAGCATAACTTGAAAAGCTTCGACCTCAAAAGATAATAAAACCCTGCAGATCAATATTGGCTCCAATTTTGATTCCAGGTTTTAAGCTCAAGCTTTGAGCAAAAAGTTTGAACGTGTGAACGCACATTTGCAAAAAATATATCGCTTATTTGTGCTATACTTACCTTGAAGTACCATTTTACTTCAGGCTCGGGATTTGCTTCAAGGATGCATTCGAACAGCACACTACCGTCTGGTTTATTCAAAATGCTCGGCGGAGCATCGATTCGAGGTGCATATGTCATTTTAGAGCAGTCCACAGCGGTAGCAGAATTAGCAGTGGTTGAAGATATTTGTTTTTGGCGTGGATGTTCTACGATACCGATGGAAGACGTACTGCAACAGCTGTCGTTGCTAATCCGTACCGCGTTACAACTGTGAACAAGCGTCGTACTACTACAACTGACCGTGACGCTGTTGCTGCTAGAGTTGTTGTTGCTGCTTAGACTTGAGCCTTTGACCACGTAGCGTTCTGGGAATAAATTCATCGACAGTAGAAAAGCCATTAGTATAAAACGATAATAATACGTATTTGCCGACTATTGTGCATCGTAGTAGCTGTTGGCGGCGGATGCTATTGGCCATCGATAAATTAACACGAAGATTGCTAACGCAGCTGTTTTAGTGTTTGTGAAGTCAATAAGTGTAATAGTAACGCTACATTTTTTATACAATAAAAGTGATAGCTCCAAGCAAACATGGTGTCATGTATTAAGCGGACTAAACTCGCTACTGAGCATAATTAGCGTCATTTTCATAATAGTTTTTATAAGCGCGCTGTACAGCGAGTGACTAAGGCACTTTATGTCTCACGTTTAGTCAATGCGCTTAATGAATGCTCCATGGCCGTTTATATTAATTATTTTAACTCTACGTTGTAAGTGGTTTAGAATGATATTGTAGGTGTCATATATAATATGACAATGCATGTGGCAACGTAATCTGTAAATTCTGTTGTCGGTTTATACTAAGCCCGAGCCTGTCGGTATAAAACAAGTATAGTACAACACTGTTTTCAAACAATAATGAGCACTGTTGAAAATGTATGAACGCTTTAAGTCTCAGCCAGTAAACATACTATTTTGGCATACCCTGCTGTAGGTCGTTCAAATAGATATCGTAGCCGTCAAAAGCAAGGAAAAATTTGAAAGACACCAAAAACACGCGACCCATACATTCCGCTATTTCTGTATATTAATTCTAAAACTGTTTATTGTGTTGTCAGTAAGACCACGTATTTGCATGACAATTTATGTATAGGTACTGTTGAAAAAAGCAAGAAATCTTTATCTATTAGCCAATGAATAACAGAAAGAAAATACCTGTGCAAACGGACTATTGCCTTTAACATAATTTAACTGTGTTTAACGGTATCAGCGTAAGACTTGAAATCCTATTAATTAGCGCAATATCCTATAAGACAGTTCTTATCTCACTACCGTTTATTCGTATAATCTCACCACTCTTGTATTCGTAGACGTAGATGCTAAATTGAATTGATTGCCAAAACAGTATTAGGCGCTAGATCATACGGAACTTTTTTATAATAACTGGTATAATAGCTATTCTATAAAATTTTATTTTGTGTTAAAGAAATATCCAAAATTTTATTAAAATTAAAGTGTACTTCAAGTTTAATGCAAAACTGTTCACAATATTCATAAATGCAAAAAACAATAAACTATACTCTGCAATCAGGCAAAAGACAATATTGGGATGAATAAATTGGACATTAAAAAATTGAAAATCATTTCATACTAATGAAACAGAGTCAAATCCATTAAGCATCATTATTTCTTATTACTAACTGTGATCGACTAATTCTTACATGTAAACTAAAATGGTTTGTACACTATAATCACTTATCTACTTTCATTGCCTATATGACTACC
>JASANE010004680.1:0-11019 GCA_030248225.1 Trileptium ribeirensis
GATGGTAACATACACTTAGTTGTAACTAAATATGTACTTGAGTGTCACTTTCTACTGCGCTTATGTTTTTTGGCCTTATTTTCTGATTTTAACAAGTGTTGTGACGTACATTTCTAGATTCGGTACAATAATGTCTGGTGTAAAATATAATTGACAAATCTTGCTGCTGTGCTAAATACTCTAGCAGCATTATATAGTTTTAAATCATCGCCAGCAGAATCGAGGTTAAATGTGCATATGTGCTAAGCATCTCGCGTCATGTAGCAAATTATGGCAAAGATTCTCTGTTTTTGTTTCCAGCACCTGAGTAGAGTGTCTATTCAGAATGATTGTGCGAAGGTATTGGTGGAATACTTGTGCGCTTTATGTTTGGCTTTTTCTTAAAATTAGACAGATGATCGGGTTTTATGTTATGAGATTTCTTAAAATGTTATCGAATGTGGGCAATTTTCTTTATAAATGTTTAGGAATTTATAAGTCTTAAATGCTACATATTTCTTTCTACTTAACTCACAATCCTTTGTTTATATAAAGTGTAATCTTTGTCAATCTGACTATTACACTAAATGTTGATTGACAGTAGGATCAGTGACTCGTGTAGTTCATATATGCCCCTGTGTAATAATATATTGCTAAAATATATATGCCAAATCATAGTATTTTTATCAGTAATAGCGTAGTATGTTTCGTGAACGAATGGAACGCCAAAATACATAGCATGTTTAGCGTGCTTAACGTTAATTAATTTTATTTATATGTACATCTTGATTTATTTAAGTATGGGAAACAATTTATAAATTAGTTTTTTGAAGTAAAAAGAACTATGTATCAAGTTTTATTGTGTATACTATAATACTATAACTTATGAACTGTTTTTCTGCGGCATTAATTCCCAACTTACACATTTATCAGGCTTTACTTATTTATACAGTCGGTCGGATGCTTGACTGAAATTAAGTGGTACCTATTATATATGCATAAAGCTCGTCGTTTTCTTAAGATACATATATAATATGGCATACATATTTATAAAATGTAGGCTTGTATACATCTGATTTCTCGGAATTTGTTAGCTCACGTGAGCACTGTTGTGATATTTCAATAAAAAACATTGTATATGTGTGCTGAGATATGTGTGGGTATTTATCTGCATATATTAGCTAACGCACATATATTTTAGGTAAGTCTCCTTGTGTATCAACGAAGATCTGTGCAATTTTTAAAGTTTATTGAGCTAGTCGAACAAATTAGAGGTTCGTCAGTCGGAATTTAATTTGGGTTAGCATTTCAAATTTATTCGCTGGAAATATGTGTTATTGTTTAAAAATAATATCAATACCAAGTGGTTTTGAGTCAGGTACCAATTTAGCTCCGTAAAGCTCATAGTTGTGCTAGTACGATTTCATTGGTATTACGGCGGATTAAGTCAGAACATCTACCTAATAACAGCTTCAGCTTTTCTTAGAAATATTCTTTAACATGGATTTCAAAATAGCTTGGACATAACATGTTTACTTAGTCGCAGCCTGGGTATTTAATAAAGCACATACTCTGGTTGTCGTCTCGCTTCAGTTCGTTAGTCATACAATTCGTTAGACGTTGCGCAGCCTCGCTTTTGTTCTACCGTCAGACAGTTCGCCACTTATTACGCCTCGCTTTAGTTCGACTGTCGGAGAGTTTGACAGTTGTCGCTTAGTCTCACTTCCGTTGCTCGTAAGTCTTATTTGTTAGTTATAGTACAACACTTTACAGTTATGTTCGTTGGTTGGACGTTCGCTACCTTCGTTTCTGCGGTATTGTAAGTCAATCTTATACTGTGGTTCGAACCTTGTGGTGGTATTACTAGGCTATTTCTCTTACGCTAGCGACCTAAAGCGTTCAGACCTCGGCATTCTATTAATCGGCGATTATTGTGGATAGTCACACGACCCGTGTACTTTAAAGATTCTGTTTGAAGAAGTAAAAATAGAGATACTGCGGCATAACGGTGAGCGTTAAAGAGCATGTTCTAGCCTTTGCGATATTCTAACAAGATTTTCTCTTTTGTGTTTGAAGATTTTAGTGATTGGTCAGTTTGGTAGATTTTGTGTTGTGGATTTTGTACGTACGTGCCTTGCTCATCATTTCAATTGGAGTTGTTTGTTTTGAACCGCAATACATTTACAGAGATTACTGATATTGAAGCCGCGTTTATTTTTTTGCCGAGAATAAATAGAGTAGATTATTATTCTGGATATACGCGCATGCATCGATAGTATCATAGCTTAAGAGGCCAGGCTGAGAAGAAAAAGTATTTTTGAGGTATTTATTTGGTTTGAGTTTCACATTGCTTTAAGTATCGGAGTTCACTTATTTTCGTAACGACGGTCGAACATACCTAAAGTCCCGGAGTGCAGAAATATTTTAAAAAAACCAACGTTTGATTGACCTTTGGTTACAAAACTTTTTAATTTCCAGGTTTTGCAGTTTTCCAATTTTACCGTTTCCCAACTTTATGCAGTTTTCAAAACTTTGCAAAGTTTTCTGTTTCCCACGTTTTCCAGTTTCACGTTTCCCAAGTTTCCAGCGTTAAAAAAAGAATTAACAAAATAAATTTTATGTGTGTCTATTATTTAAGACACATATCAACGTAAAATATTATTTTCCAGCAAGAAATGGGAAGCCATTAACGTTGAAATGGGCAAAACAGAAATCACGGCTGCTAAATATCATCAAAAATTAATGCATAAAAGGAAAGCAGAATCAATTCACGTGTCTCGATATCAAGCCATCAAACAGAGGAAGAACTAAAACTAGATTGGAAAAGAACACACTAATATGCTAATTGGGCATATAATTAAATTATTATATTATTATTTCTATTATTTTTATCATTACTTTATTATAATAATAAACCAACAAAAATCAAAACTAAACGAGGTGGACGGGGCTTAAACTAAAAATATAAGCTACGCTGGGCTACCGGCTGGCTAGGTCTCGCGGGGCGCTAACAGTTAAAAATAAAAATTGGAGCAGTTTAAGGCCTAAGCACCTTGCTTACCCTGAACGGCTGCTTGTGGTTTCAAAGGCAGGAAGTCGTGGATTCGAATCCCACCCCACCCCAACTTTTTAGCGGCTGTTTCGTAAGCTTTCGTCTACAAGCTTTTATCTCTAGACAAAAATGACAAACTAAAACCTAACATTTAACTCGTCGCTTTATGTGTTCTCCCTAACTAAGTAATTTGCCGCCATCTCCCATTATACTTAAATACAAAAATTCTTTCCCAATTTCTTTTGTCCATCTTTTCTCCTCGTTTCTTCTTATCCTTCCAAAACTTTTCAAATCTTTATAAATCTTTTTCCAAATCACCATCTTTTACATCTCTTCGCTTTGACCCATGTTTCATACCCCATTCCCTCCATATTTTCGCTTTCATCCATACTCCATACATCTAGTTCATTGTTTTAGCTTGTGTTTCGTTTTCTTCATTTTTCTTACATATCGCCTTGTTACCCACCGCAGCAGTGCCCCAGGGTCAGGTAATAAGCCCTTACTTTACGTAATGTACACCAACGATGCTCCATTAGGCGACACTGACAAAACAAAATGCAGTCAGTTTGTAGATGATATTGCGATCTGGACCTTTCACTGTAGCCCAACGGCAGCTAAACGTTTTCTTCAACCACAAATTAACATCCAACACGGTCAAATTTTTGGGAATTACCTTTGATAGAGGCGCTACATTTAAACAACATACTGAGGACATTTGTTGCGTAAAGACTTTATGCAAATTAGGAAAGTGGCTAAGTTAAAACACTGCATAATTCGTTCTTTCGTTACTGTCTTTCATTGTGAATAAAGCGTCGTTCGTGACATGGTCCTTCGTTTCGATTCGAATTTGTGACAGTTTTCGTCAAAGTGTATTTTTGCTGTCGTATCCGAGGTTTTCCGGTTACGATTTTTGTCAACTTTGCATTTGAAGATTGCAAATCTTTGGAGCATTCACGGTAAGGGACACGGTTTGTTCATTACAACTAGCATTTCTGTTGTAATTATCAAAGGCCGGTAGGATTTTTTCGATACGGATATGAAAAGTACGGGCGAGACGTCGGATGACTTTGGGGCTACTTCCAAGCAGCTTTTGCTTTGGAAGCGACAGCGCAATATAACTCATGTCAATGCGCAGCGTGAGCTTGCCAAATTGAATACAGCTGTCTCCGAAGCAGGCGAGGCATCTGCCATTTTTGTATCAAAAGGAAAATTGGCTGACTATAAGTAGAAATTGCAACAATTTGATGCTCAGATCTTACCTAATTTAGAAGAAGGACAAATTGACGAATTTCTACAAACATTTGATGAAATCGATCAAGAATTATCAGATTCCATTTTGCACGCCGAATTTTTTCTGCAAAAAACCCACAATATCGAGGAAAATGTATCAAATCTTATCGATTCAACACTAGAAAATGATGTTTCTAAGCTACCCGTTCTAAAAATTTTGCCTATTTCGGAAGATTCTCTCAAGTGGAGAGAATTTTGGGACAGCTTCAATGGTGCTGTAAATAACAGGCAAAAATTGTCGTCTGTAGAAAAATTTCAATATCTGAAGTCATTTCTGCGCGGCGAAGCACTGCGTATCGTTGGAGGGTACGCTATGACTGCCGATACGTATGAAACCGCTCTCGAAGCGTTGCGCGAGCGGTATGATAATCCCGAGGTAAATATTTTCGCGCACATGGATGCGATAATATCGATGAAGTCTGCATCAAAGGACACACCTGATCTGCAGCGCGTGCTGGATGAATGTGAAGCTCACATTAGGTCCCTTGTTTCGCTCGGAATGAGCGAAGAGACGTTTGGGAGGGTTTTCACCCCCTTGATACTGTCAAAGGTACCACAGTTCATTCGGATTGAACTGCATCGCCGCAATTGTACGGCACCGTGGTCCCTAGCTAATCTTCGCAGATACTTGAAGGACGAACTAGCGGCGCGGCACTTAGGATCGCAAGCGATGAGTACCTCCACGAGCAGTGAAGCAAAATCATTCTACGGGAGCAAGAGTAAAGAAACCCGAGGCTCTAAACCGCATGGTAGTGTTGCAACGCTGCTCAGCGCAGGGAGGAAGCATTAATTCGCGCTTCCAAAATACCCATGTGCTTTCTGTGGGGATAAGAGCCATTTCCCTTCTGACTGTACGGTTTATTCAACCGCTAAGATGCGAAAGGAGGCACTGGGCAACAATTGCTTTTTATGCCTTGGCAAGGGTCACCGACTTACGGCGTGTCTATCAAAAACAGCTCGGTGCAAACATTGTGATGCGAGCAGATCACATCATCGCAGTCTTTGTCCGAAGAAATGCAGCGACACCACGACTTCGAATGTGCTGAATGTTGCTGCGAAGGAGTTCGTTCCAGCCGGCACACTAGTTTCTGGGTCAAAGGAATTTGATTACCGTTCAGTGAAACGTGATCGATCAGTGCTTCCAACAGCCATTGTAACGGCTAGGGGCAATCAAAACAGTATGAAAATTCGAGTGATTTTAGATTCGTGCTCAACCAGAAGCTTTGCACGCACGGATGTCCTGAAACGTGTCGGAGCAAAATATATCGGTGATAAAACACTTGGTTTAGCTGGCATTCTAGCTGAATCTCGTAAGGTGGAAGAATTCGGTTGTTATAGTTTATCGTTGATGACAATTGAGGGCAAGTCTATACATGTTTTGGTCAATGCGATCAACACAATATCCTGTCCCATTGAGTTATGTCCTGTACCGGTCAACAATTATCCGGATCTTGCGGGTTTGGTCCTTGCGGAGCCGCCAGTTAGCGTACCTAAGGAAGCGCGACTGGATGTGCTTATTGGAGTGGACTATTACTATGATATAGTCCGTCCTGAACGGATTCCACTGGACAGAAACCTGGTGGTTCTAAGAACGAAGTTCGGCAATCTTGTAACTGGATCAGTAGATTTAGCCGATGCACAGTCAACGGAAAAACCAGAGTCAACACTGCTTCTGATTTCAGAAAGCAGAGATACTGAATTAAACCGTTATCTGGAGCGACTTTGGCGGCTTGAAGACGTCGGTGTGAAGAACTTCGCCAGTAGTGGAGAAGACGAACTTGCGAAATCAAAGTTTCAGGCCAGCATCGAATACGACACATCAAACAGGCGATACGCTGTTAGGTGGCCTTGGAAGACAGAAACTCCAGAATTGGAGGATAATTTCGGCATAGCATATGGTAGACTATGCAATCTGATTGGTCGTCTCGATAACAAGACGTTAGTTGCATACGACCAAATAATAGCGGATCAGGCTAAGCAGGGTGTCATTGAACCTGCCCCGAGTAATCCGGACGGCCCTCTGGTGCATGACATACCACATCACTGCATTATCAAGCCTACCAAAGCTACAACAAAGCTTCGTATAGTGTAGTATGCGTCATGCAACCCGAAGAAGTCCGCCCTGAGCCTGAATGACTGCCTGTATCGTGGTCCTGTGATGCTTGCACATCTTTGCGGATTACTAATGCGCTTCCGCATGCATAAAATTGGAATCGTGAGTGACATTGAAAAGGCTTTTCTACAAGTATCGCTGAAGCCCATAGATCGCGATGTCACTAGATTTTTATGGATAAAGGATTTGTCAAAATCGCCAGATAAAAGTAATCTCGCAGTTTATCGTTTTACTCGCGTTCTGTTTGGAGTTAAAGCGAGTCCCTATATGCTCTCCGGAACTATTGAATACCACTTGACCAAGTTGGGGACACCGACAGCCCACCAAATTTTGCGAGACTGCTATGTTGACAACGTCATCACAGGATTCGACTCCACTGATGATTCGCTAGCGTTCTATGCGAATTCCAAGCGGGCATTCCGGACTGCTTCGATGAACCTCCGTGAATGGACATCAAACGACCAAAGTTTCATGTCCACGATTCCCCTGGAAGATAGGAGTAAAACTGCTAGGGTCACAGTGCTAGGGATGACGTGGGACCTCTCCAAGGATTTACTGCGCTGCTCTGTTGAATTGCCTAGCAGTACAGTGGCCGCCACGAAGCGTACTATGCTCCAAACAATAGCCAGAGTGTTTGACCCTCTTGGCTTCTTGTCCCCAGTAACTATTACTGGAAAAATCCTAATTCAGCAGCTGTGGAAACTTAATCTTGAATGGGACGACGTCCTGCCAGATCAGCAGTTAAACCAGTGGAACACTTTCTACGAACAACTTCGTGGTTGCCTCAGCACATCAGTACCTCGGGGTGTGGCGTTCTTCGGAGCTGAGCCGATTGAACTCCACTGTTTCAACGACGCTTCGAAATATGCGTACTGTTCCGCTATTTATGTGAGAACAGCATCTTCCGACCGAATGCTTTGCCGCTTGATATTTGCAAAAGCTAGGGTGAGTCCATTGGGGAAACAGTACCTAACCATACCTAGATTGGAACTAACTGCCTTAGGAATGGGGTGTAAACTACTGATATATGTTATGCAAGAACTTGGTATTCAAGTTCCTCTTAGTGCATGGACGCATAGCCTATGCTCGCTTTACTGGGTTCGTAATCCCGCAAGAAAACCCGTGTTTGTCAAGAACCGGGTAGATCAAATCAAACAGTGTGGAAATATTGCGCTACGCTATGTACCGACCGGTTCAAATCCAGCCGATCTGAGTACTAGAGGGATTTCGGCCGACGAGCTTGAAAAGTCACACATCTGGTTGTTCGGTCCAGAATGGCTACGTGCTCCTCGTGAAGAATGTCCGGAAACGCCTGCACTGAGCGAGGTAGATCCCGACCCACAGGATTATCCGTCAACCATACTAGCAGCTGTCGCCATTGCTGGAAGCCCGTTCGAGCCGTCGTACGACTCGAGTCTTTATCGACTCCTCCGGGTGACAGCGTGGATCAGCCGGTTCTTATGCAACTCGTGTAAGACTAAACGTTCGGGGCAACTAATGCCTTCCGAACTTAACAAGGCTATGAAATTATGGGTCGGTATCGAACAACAGCGATGTACTTCTGAGCGACCAGAGGAATTCCGAAATCTTAAGCGGCAACTCAATTTATTTTTCGACTCCGTGGAAATTATTCGTTGCGAAGGCAGAATACCCAATTCTGGTCTTTCTTACGAATCCTGTTATCCGATATTTTTGCCGCGAAAATGTCCGCTTACCAAACTAGTGATCCGACAATACCATGGACAAACAGCGCACGCAGGCACTCAACGTGTGCTGGCGAGCATCCGACAGCAGTATTGGATTCCCAAGGGTCGATCGGAAGTCAAGCAGGTAATCAAGAATTGTCGTTTGGGCAAACGTCAGCACGGTGTTCTTATCGAATTCCGGATCCTCCGAATTTGCCAGATTTCCGAGTGTCGCAGTCAGAGTCTTTCACTTCTGTCAGAGTTGACTATTTTGGTCCCCTATTTACGCGACATCAAGAGTCAGGGAAAGTAAAAACATGGGTGTGTTTATTTACTTGTACAAACACGCGAGCTCTTCATCTTGAGGTAATTGAAGACATGACAACCAAACAATTTCTCCAATGTCTGCGTAGATTTATGTCACACTTCGGCTGTCCGAAGTTGATAGTGTCGGATAATGCCAAACAGTTTTCTGCCGCGGCCAAAACCATCGACAAACTGTGGCATAAGGCCACGGGCGATCCGAAGGTGCAGGAATTTTGCACCAAACGCGCAGTCACCTGGAAGAATATTACTGAATTTGCTCCGTGGTTCGGTGGATTCTACGAGAGGATGGTCGGAATTACGAAACGAGCGCTACGAAGCCTTGTGTAGGGCCGACTTCTCACATTGGTAGAACTGCAGAGAATTGTGATAGAAGTTTGCTCTATCGTAAACTCCAGGCCGCTCACATATTGTGGTGACGAATTTGAGAATAAATGGATCACACCGAGCGACCTAATTGCTAGAAATCGTCCGATGCCGCCCGATTTTGCAGATAGTGAAGATGAGGATAAACTGTTTATCAGTGGTAAACCTGACACTCAAGCCGCACTCATTGCAAAGTGGAGACGCATTGATAACCGCTTAAAGGCCTTCTGGGATATTTCGCAGAAGCATTACCTGCTGGCGCTTCGCGAACATAACTGGAAACCCTGCAACCGAAACGCCGCGGACGTCGTGCCATACGCCGACGTGGTGCTCATCAAAGTACCTTTTATGCCGCGATCGTAGTGGTCAATGGGTCGTATTATTAAACTTGTAGAGAGCTCAGATGCGCAAATTCGATCAGTTCAAGTAGAACGGCAAGCGGAAAACTGCTTCAGAGACCGCTGAAGCTTATTTACCCATTAGAAGCTTCCATCCAACCCGAACCGCAAAATAAGGTCTGCGAGTCTAGCCCAAAATACGTCCCTTTATTGCGGCGGCCTCAACGAAAGGCGGCGCAAATGGCGAGAAAGCGTTTAGCGCGACGTGCGTCGGATGAAAGCCTTGCAAATACATCCGTTTGTTAAGTAGCAAGCTGTTCTAGCTACTTTCTTATGCCAGTTTGTATTATATTTATTGTACATTTGCGAGCATTTACGCAAATAATTTGTTGTGTTTGTTATGTTTACTGTATAGTTACACGCTTTTGCGAGGTTAAAATTATCGTTTTTGTCGTAGTAAAGTTCAACGTAGCCACATGATCCTTCCTTTAGCAAATATTAGTGTTACAAGCGTTATTGCAACACTTCCGGTTTTGTGGGTTATACCAAAATAATTATTTGCAGACGGCAATTGTGCTGTACGTCTCCAGCAACCATATTTTATCGCGATTTCACACTTTCGATCGTCCGTTAAAACTGGGCAATATCAGCGTCCCTTCCTTAGAAATGGGATTTCAATTCGTTATGACGGCGCAACGTCCGATCGTGTCCGATCTAGCAGATAATTTGCTCTTATGCGATACTCTGCGCCGAAACAGCGCACAAATTCGTCCTTGGTTGGCGAATCAAGGTTTCAGCGCGAGTGCGGACTGGCTGATGCATAGATATCGAGTGTGGAGGGAGATTTTATCCTACCAGATCGAGCAACAAACGCCGTTTTATGACGCCTTTGTCGACAAACTCTCAAAGTACAATGATCCAACGGCAATTAATTTTATCGCCGTGGAAGCCAATTCGACACCAGAAATTTTTGTCTATAGTGCGGGAGGTAAGCAGTCGTTATGCGAGCGTTTGCAAGCAAAGAATATAGCTTGCCCGGGTTTCAATATTTGGGGCAAACTCGTTGGCGAAGTAGCGCATATGATTTATGGAGGAACGAGCATTCCCGTTTCCTTCTCTGTTGAGCGTTTTGTTTCCGAAATTATAGACATATTTCCATCGTTCCCCAATAGCGTTTTGCTGGTGGCGGATAGTCAGTTTCGCCAAGTCAGCAGCATTCAACGGGGGCAATGTATCGCTCGATCTGGCAACACTTTTGGAAACCTTGCCGATTTTTTGCGAGCACGCGCGATAGACATTTCAAAATATCGGATGGTAGTCTTCTACGCCGGCATAAACGATTGTCAAAGGTCTGAAAAAGAACAAAACGCATCTGTGTCAAAGCTTTGCCGTTACATTCGTGACAACAACCTTCCATGCGACGGGCAAAAAGTGTTGATTTGTCCAACCTTTTATACTCCACGGGTCCCCCTTATCGTTTGGATATTGCGAAAAGGTCATTAAGGAACTGCGTTCTGCCACTAGCATTTCAGTGGTAGATTGGAACGAGATTGAGAACTCATTTTTGCGGAACGGACATCTCAATGACAGTTTGTTCGAACAAAAACGGATGTTTCATTTCCGCCATGCTGGGATCAGAGTGGCCTGGAACACTTTTGCCCGATATATGTCTGAATTGAAAATGGCGCCTTTAACTTTGATGACAGAAAATGAAATGAAAACTGCGAGCGGGTTGCGCTCAGTGATTGGAGATTCTAGTTTCTATAGCCATCGAAAGCGAAAAGCTTAAGTTTACACAAAGTCCTTACTTTGACTTCGGGAATGTTGAGTAAAGACTTTATGCAAATTAGGAAAATGGCTAAGTTAAAACAC
>JASANE010004681.1:0-31811 GCA_030248225.1 Trileptium ribeirensis
CATACATATGGGTCAAATTCTTGATCAAGTTCCTAAATTTCCAAATTTAGTATTTGTTAAGCGATGTTCTGCAGTTTCATGATCACAAGTTCTATGCTTAATAAAGTGTTCAATTTGAAAACAGCAACGCATAACTACTGATAGCACAACAAGATCAAGACCTAATTACATTGTTTAATAAAGATAAGTTCAATGTCAACAAGTTATCCCTACAGCGCAAATGTAGACTAATCCTGCTCACATAATATACAAGACAATTTGTGTAGTTTGAAATTGTTTCGTCTAATTTTGTAAGTGAATTGGTTATCTCAGCAGTATGCACCTAAAATTACTGTAGTTTTTAGACGGAGCAACCTATATTATGCGTAACATGTTTCGAATACCGAGCGAGCAGCGACAATTTCTAGCCCCAGCTGAGAAAAACCATAGCTGACCAAGGAATGTCGTTCCTGCTTTATAAGTAGGTGCTATAGGGGCAACGTGTACTTCTTAGTCTTATCCCCAAGGGATTATACTACACAGATTTTTCCAAGCAACTGGGTAGATATATGGGTTTTAGCGATTTATCGCTAATCGCCGCAATTTAAGATTATCGTTCAGAATTTAAAAGTTGGAAAAAGAGTTTAATATTTGCTGGTTTAGGCATAGGTCTGAAAGATACATAAATTTCTTCAATGACATACAGATAACGATTAAGTAACACAAGGATGATTACAGAATCACCGGTTGCAGAACCAATACTGGCTTCTCCAAAGAGGGCTGGGTCGTGGTGCAAAATACGTGTGCCCGGATGGGAGCCCACTGGCCAAAATTTTTTGGCTGCCCTCATGTAAAACAGATCCAGTTGATATAATACCTTGACAAATGATTTTCCAAAAATATCAAACCAAAACAATTGATTAATTTCATTTAAAAAGAAAAATCTACGACAGACGTGTTCAAATCAAAAAGACACCTTCAACATTGTTGCAACCGGTTAATATTCCAGCATAACGATAATTAATGCGAAATCTTCAACTGTAACAGAATGGAATCTGACAGAAAGCAAAGATAGAAAGTAATGTTATTATCTCGGCAATTACATGCTCCACTGACTGCTGGATACTTATAACATTTTTATCGGTTTAAAGGAAGGAGTTTTCGCTGAATAACATTAAATTTTGAACATTCTTCGATTTCGAAGCCCTGTACAAGCAACGCGGACCACCAGTTCAGCTAACAAAATCCGACTCGCTCGGATTTTCCGAGCCAAGGCATCCTGTTCATACCCATGGCAAATTTTTAGCGTATGGAATAGCTAACAACAGCTGCAACCAACCACAGTAGCTTCACATCAAAATCAATATCAAAATATATATTAAAAATCGTAAAAAAACTCATATAAAATCAGATTAAATAGCTAACCCTGAAATATCCTTCACGGACCATTGCTCAGCTTTGCGCAAGAAAAATGTTTACACAGTGTAGTTACTAATACCTAGCTGATATAAATCTGAAATATTAAGCATATAAAAATAAACTTTCGTGTGATATTTTAAGTATTTAGGTAACACGCTGGGTTTTAGGGTCCAGAAATCCACTTCCTTTGTACTAATTCAATGCCCATGTTAATTCGCAAAAATGACAAATACAAAAACAGTTTAAGATTCATAATTATGTAACGGTGATTCTCAACATACCGGAAATCGAAAGGATTTTTATATCTTCCTCGAGTGGCCAAAAAAGCGGAAACAATTAAGCAATTTAAGACTTCAGACATAAAATACATTTCCAGTGCGAATTTCAATATCGCGGCCCTAAAAATTGCTTATTTTATAATGGATGCAAATGCTCAAACAGGTTCGCGGGGGTGTTAACAACCCCTCACGGGTTTTGGAGAGTATTCGTCACACGCAAAGTTCTTTGACGTAATATCGACCGTCCCTCTAAGGTTTTCTAAGGGTTGAGTACACCACAAGAAACAATCCGAGGGTGTATTGCATAACTCCAAAACTACTTGTTGGTTATTGACATTCCAAGAGAACCTTTGGGGATAGAAAATATGCTCATGAAAAACGGGGTGGTACAACATCCAATCCTTAAGGGTTGGGCCAAAGGCCCTACACCAACGGATAAGATAAAGTACAGGAGTATCATCTGCAATTTCAGAGGTTTGGACTAGCCAGAACAACAAATATATATTTGTTATTGTGATTAAGAAAAATATTCATATATTTTAGCTTTTAAATCATTCATAATTGAGCCTAAGGGACTATGCAAAATAGGAAAAGGTTAATGAATACAGCAGCTTTATATCTGCTGTAAAGTCGATAGAGCGCATACTTGCAGACCCAAAGACAGGACGCCGCGGTTTCGAATTCCGCCCAGCTTCGCTTTTCACACACCTACGTCTTCAACCCTCTATCGCTAGGCCAAAATCAAAAATTGTTTGCCTAGCAAAGGTTTTTCCTTTCCGTAAGTTTAAGCTGAAAAGTTAACCAAAACACTATTAATAGTGTAAGCAAGCGTGAAAACTGACTGAATCTGTTACCTACCGCGATCCAGACTGTCGAATATACGGGCTTTATAACTGCTACGAAATCGTGCAGGAATAGCTCAGTCGGCACAGCGCCTGCTTTTAAAGGCGGACGTTGTGAGTTCGAATATAACCCCTAACCAACTTTTCAGATGCTTTCGTCTACAATAACCTATCACTAAGCGTAAATGAAAATTATATTACCTAAGACAAAATAGCGGCTTTCTGTACTGAACTCCAGCGTTCCAAAACACTGCACAACAGGGGCGAGTTTCAAATCAACATGTTTGTACCGTATTGAGCTTTGCGATATAACACAATGCGACTTTTACACCAGTGTATATTCTAGTACATATATACTTTATTATTTGGGACAATGGTAGATGAGTGATAACAAAAGGATGGGAACAATAACCGGCGAAAAATTATGCATCATGGAATTCCAACCACAGCCTTTCGGTTTGGATCCGCCAGCAGCCGATTTAGCGACTGAGTTATCTCAGCCGCACGTCACAGCATATAATGTGGCGTTCACGTTATAATGTCCGCGCTGTTTGGAACTTTTGACCCCTATCGTCGCGACCCTACCGTATAGACCGTCAGGGTGACACCCATACTGCAAATCACTGGCCGAGGGTGTACGACAACACACCCCTAGCTACTACATTTTTTCTTGACAGTGTCGTACACACACTTAGCTACTAATGTGGCGCGAATTATCTATAACGGCCACCGTCTGTAGCTAACGCGGCATATTAGTCAACTGTCCTGTGTAGTTTTTCTAAATTCTCGATATTTGTATCTATCCCATATGAACATTGCTCAGATAGTTCCTAACACTGTCAATGAAATTGCCATAAGACACGGTGTGCCTGACACTGTCGAGAAGTGGTAATATGCGTAACTAGCTAAGTTTGAAAAAATTTATTAAAATCATGGGCTGTCTAAGACACCCTGTTGTCAACAGTGTGCCTGACACTGTGTGGTGTACATAGGTTCCAAACGTTGCGGACATTGTAACTACCAATAACTACTAGTCGGTAGTGGAACTACATTTGTGAGCGGAGCTGGGGCTATGGCATTACGAATGTACTCAATTTTATGTTCTTGTAACTACATTGCATAGGGCTTTATCATTGGTAAAAATATTATATTTGAATTCTTCGACCCAAAAACCCTATAATGGTTTGAAACGCTTCGCCGAGCTCCGCTCAACTAGGACACATATGGGAACATACTCATTGCAATAATTAACGAAATATTGCGTTAACCAGAGAGGAAAGAAATTATTATTTTTTGTTACTGTTATTAATAGTCATTGTTACTAATTAGGATGATCACGTATACATGCTAATATATATTTATATTCATAGATCTATTATATCTTGCAGCCACACTCAGTCGCAAGATTCCTGGCCTTCCAACCGGGTGTCCTGGTTTGTCGCGTGTCTTTAGCGACGCCGAAGAGACTGACATGGTGAATTCCGTCGTCACGACTGCCGATTGGGGTTTTCCTCTAACACGACTCGATCTGAGAGTATGGGCCAAACATATTTTAGAACGTCAAGGGCGCACAGTTCCTCGATTTAAAAACAATCTGCCTGGTCGCGACTGGGCGGATAGTTTTTTTGAAACGGCATCGACGTGTTTTAACCGAACGATTATGTAACAACTTATCAAAAGCCGTGCACGGGTGAACGGTAATCTCATTGACTCGTTTTTTGATAATTACTCAAATGCTGCCCGAAATTTGCCGGCCTGTAACGTGTTTAACTATGACGAGACGGGAATGGTTGATAGTCCTGGACGGACGAAATGTATCTTCCGCCGATCCTGTAGATTTCCGGACAGAATCATGCATTCCACTAAAACGTCATTCAGTATAATGTGGTGTGGAGCTGCCGACGGCACCATATTACCACCGTATGTTGTCTACTCATGTGCTGGACAGGTGAATGAAAAATAGACATTCGGTGGCCCAAAGGGTGGTAATTTGTGCCAGGGTAGATGTTGTAAAAGCGGTATGGCCTATGGTGGCAGCCCACGTGGATGGTTTGACACAAACAATTTTAGTAAATGGTTTTTTCGCGTATTTTTGCCACATGCAAAATGCTTAGAGGGTACAAAACCTTTTAATAGGGGACAATTTGCCATCTCATTTTAAGATCGAAGTTGTTAAAAGTTGTGCTGAAAATTCCATTTTATTTGTTTGTTTTCCGCCAAATACAACTCATTTATTACAACCTCTAGATTTTTCTGTATTTCATCCGATGAAGTCTGCTTATCGAACCGTTTTGACACAACTCAAAATGAAGCGGAGCCAGGCTATTGGCAAAGCTCAGTTTCCCAGTGTTTTGAAGCAATTGGTAGAATCTCATGGCAAACATATGCAAAAAATATCGCAAAGGGATTTGAAGCATGTGGATTGTTTCCTGTTGATAGTGAAAAGCCCCGTAATCGCTTGCCAGATTGCGCCGGCAGTGATAGCGACCTTGTGAAAGATACATTGGTTGAATATCTCAAGAGTTTGCGGACTCCCGTGGCAACTCCGCGTAACAGGTCTGGTCGATTTTGCAAAATAATTCCGGGAAAGCCGTTGGTGCCGTCTGATTTAACGCAAGCCGATGATGAGTCTTCGGCTAGTTCGGATAGCGACGAATCGTCAACGGATTCAGACGATTCAGAATCAGCCGACTGCTCTAGCAAACGCCGTCGCACTGATGAGGCAACTGAAATGGAGGATGATGAGGTAGTTGAATCAGAACCCAAAGAGTCCGAACATATTACATTCATTTTTCAGCCAAACGATCTTCGCTATAATGGCAACGACTGGGTGATTGTAGCTTATGACGAAACACGCGGTAAATACGACTGGTATCTTGGATCAGTAGACAAATGTCAACGGGACGGCGATATTCTCATAAGCTTTTTGAAACGAAAACCGTGAACCAACCGATTTGTATGGCCGTTAAGGAAAGATGTGTGCGCTGTCAGTTGCGCATCTATTATGGGGCGACTTAAACTTGAGGCAAAGTTTGACGAGAACTCGCGCGATGGCGCTTTAGTGATCGCCAATGAAGTAATGAATGATATTGGCAAACAGTTTAGCATTTATATTAAGAAACTAACTTGACATTTGTTTCATTTTAAAAAGACACCCACAGTATTATTACAAGCACTAACTCTAGTACGTAAGTAATTCGTATACTATTCCGATGTTATATACTGACTTGCTAGCTCTATATTTCGTTCTTGGTAAGATTCCTTGTAGTGAGCAGCTGATTAAAATATGCGAGGCAGTCTTGAGACGGAGCGGTTAAAGGGACGTTAGTACCTACGTATAATTAATATAATCATCAAATACTCAATTCTGTAAGAATCAAAAATAAAGTAAACACGTGATGCAAGACGTAAATTTACAAGCATTTTCCAAATTTATCCCTAAATCCGCCGAGGGAATCATCTAACATAAGTGTAATCTTTGTGTTTTATATTTTTCCTATTGTTTGTTACTGTCGTTTCGTGTAATTCACTTTTTTAAAACTAATTGAGTGTCTTATAATACCCTGGCACAAGATAAAATTAGACATTATGTACTTTGCAACTGCTTTATTGAGGAATTGTAGTCGTTGTCTCATGATACCCGCAACGGGGGCAATATAAGACACGGCATATTTTTAAAAAAACCGTACCTGTTTCCCAGTCATTCACAATTTGCTCATGTAATCCCGAATCTGCATGAAAAATGGCACAAAGTGACGCAACATTTATTACTTACTGCGTAAAATAAGAATCTTACACCGCAACAAACTTTTCTGGGTGTCTCATAATGCCCCGCTTTACCGTATATGATTGATAAGTAATTATATAAATATAGATATATAAGGAAATTATATGAAATATAAGGGCGTGTAGGCACACATACCTTACGAATTAAGGATACAGAGCCCGACACCTGAATTACTGACGGCAAGACAAGTGCCGGTCTAGTATATTCCCTCCCCCTAAGGTATATATAGGATTTTCCCCCTTGGATTTTTCCCGCATAGCAATTTTCACATTTTCAGCTTGGCTTTCAACACAGTAATTTAAATATTTATAAAATTATACAAGTCGACATGTGAATCAGACAATTTTCAGATTACGATATTCTGAATTCCTTTCGATGGAAGCTCTTTCTATACCTTTTGAGTCAAATATCGCCAGTAGCTCATTTTTGATGCGATTCGATAAATGTTGACGCATTGATCCTTGATGATACTTCATTTCACTAGGACACTGTCCGTTAACAAGAGACATCAGATACGGTGCAGCAAACAACCCACAGTCTGAGCATCCCTCTTGCGACTAGCACGGTATATATAATACAAATTTTAATACTGCCATTTTGTTCCAGATATCTGTGCACAGCTGTCGATTGGTTTTCCAACGACTGAGTCATGGAAAATGACAGTGCATCATAAGTTTTCACAGTACGCTCTTTACTTGTGACTGCCGATGTGAGCCAACCATTTCCGTCGACGTGGTGAATTTGTACTGATATATTCTGCTCCAGAGATGGTGGCATTTCCGTCGATAATTTGTAGTTGAGGATAATTGTGTCGAATAACCCACCAACAATTGCATGCTGCTGTTTGACAAGTTGTAAGTTGTTGGGCGGCATTAATATGCTTTTCAACCATCCTTCAGGATCTAACAAAATCTCGCGGTCATTACATGTTAACCTACTTTCTCCAATTGTCTTGTATTCAGTGTCTGCGCTCTGTGCTTCCACTTCTGGCGAGTGCAGATTAAGCTTTGCTGCATTTACAATCTGGTTTCTACCAACTAGCTTGTAAATCCCTTTTGACAGCACCTCGAAAACTGAATAAGGACTGACCCACAGTGCCACCAACTTGTAACTTTGTCTAATCCTTTTCCTCTCCATCATGCAGAGTCTCCATTATTTTCATTTAACTCGCCTTGCCAACAATAACACGGCGCCTTTGACCTGTCTTATCTGTACAGATAAGTACTGCTTCGCCTTCAACGCTTTCGACCGTGAAGGGCCCACAATTTTTCGGAAGTTCCCATTTTTATCTTTACTATCACATTCCTATCTTTATTGTCACATTACGATGGATAACTGCACGACTTCAAATAGGTCACAATCTTAGTAAATTTTAATTGATCCATTTTGTAAAAATCTGAAAATATGATGAGAAAAAGTAGCTTTGTATTGTACTTAATCCATAAGAAATTTATCTATAACACGATATCTCGCAAGGATAGAAAGCATTTACCTGATATAGGTAAATCTTGCAATCCCACAGGGGGAAATCCTATAGCTTATATGGGTAATATTCTATATCTTACAGGGGAAAATATTATACACCGGCCCAGACGCTGTCTATAGATGTTACTAAACCACGGTGTGCCAAAAGCTCAATCCAATACTTAAATCTAAAAAGTCCAAACATTGACAATTCGTATAAAACACTTTCACAAAATAAATATTGAATGTCGAAAGTAATAAGATGCGCTATAATAAACGCAAACTAAAAAATCTCATAAAGGACGTTACGTACAAGGTCAACAGAACACAACCATAGATTATTCAAAAATTTTGTTTATGCAAATCCAATACGGAAATAAAAATTACTCGCTAGGTAATCTAAAATTTTAAGGTTTGATGTGTTCAACAGGGAGTAACCGGAATTCCGATTCCGGCGAAAATCGTGTTCCGGTTGCGGTTCCGGCAAATGGCAAAAACCATACCGAAACCGGAATTCCGTTTTAAAATTTTTGTTTCAAATTTTCCACATTTTTTGCTTCATCTGTGATTAAAACATTGATGAAGCTCTAATGCAACCAAGCAAAAGAAAAGATTAAAGCAATTTGCCTTGTGAAACGCAAGTAAGGCACATAATTTCAATAGGAATTTTTAATAATAATCTACAGGAGTTTGTTAACAAATCAAAGCCAGGTCGATGCTTGTAGCAGCAATTTTGCACATAGATAAGTCTGCAGGGTATGTTCGAATTAAACCGGTCCAACTCGGTAACAGAGAATGGCCTACGTATAAGTACTTAGCGTAAGCTTGGCTAACATAAATTGCGTCAAGCACAAGCCACTGCGCTTGTAAACTTTGTAAATCAGTCTACATTGAAATAAAGTAACGTTATCTGCAACGCAGCCAGAAACTGCGTTCTTGGCAATGAACTGTATTTATTGAAACTGTGCGTGCAGTATCACAGTTTGTCTCATTTACAGCATTCTGATTAGAAAGTTATCATCATTACCATCTACCTGGCGGGTACTGGTTGCCCAACGCTAGTGTAAACAGTGTCTCTGATAACTGATCAAAAAATTGCCTTCTATTATTTTCTCTTAGTACCATATAAACTAATAATTTCAAGTTTCCTACAGAAAAACATGTAACATTATCACAGTTTGTCTCATTTACAGCATTCTGATTAGAAAGTTATCATCATTATCATCTACCTGGCGGGTATTGGTTGCCCAACGCTAGTGTAGACAGTGTCTCTGACAACTGACCAAAAAATTGCCTTCTATTATTTTCTCTTAGTATCATATAAACTAATAATTTCAAGTTTCCTACAGAAAAACATGTAACACACGTATGTGTAGTGGGATGCGACGGGAGACAGAGCGAAAGTGTTTATTCTACGCTCCATGCGTTGTAAGCACATTGAGTTTGACGCAGTATACGCAAGTATGTATAGTGGAAGGCATTTTTACTTTGAGTGTCCAAAAACCAGACAATAAATAAATATTATTAGCTTCCTCAGTCTCGTTAGAGTTTCAGAAAGGCTATAATGTCATCGTAATACATTAAGTTTAGTGTAAAATTATTTTTAATACATTTTAAATCCACTGTACCTGCATTTCTTTTTTCATCTGTTTTACTATATATGTTTTGGGTCTAAATGGACGGTTCCGGTTATTCCCTGGTGTTCAAGTAATCTTTTAGGTCTTTATCTTTAGCTTGCCCGCTTACTCACAAATGTTATATTTTAAGCTTTGAGGTGGGGTAGGGGTTGGTAGGGGATTTGTGATTATGACGGCTATCGGTATTTAGAAACGGACGGGATTCGTCACCTGAAGATTGTGGTCCGAGGTGTGGCCAGTAGTATGCCGGTGGTACGTCAATATGGCTACTGTCCTTCTTTGCGTGATCGGTATTTGAGCCTTATATTTCGCGTTATAGCGTGCACCTTGCTCGGCTCGATCACTCTGGTTGAAATACTTGAACACCAAACGCGTAAGTAACAATGTTTATTACAAAACATCGGTAAAACGTTAAGACACACTATTGAGTACTGGACCGGTAAGTTTTTACGTGACGCTGCTGTCCGTGCCCTAAAGCCTGTATACGTTTCGTATAATATTATCGCCTATGCACAAGGCCCGCCAATTCTTATACGCGGCATTGTTCTACCTTTTTAGATCACGCTAGCCTATATCGGTTACTCTTACACAGTTTGACTCTCAATACTTGCACAGGCTGACCTTCAGCTTTGACACAATACTCGGCGCACTTGTTCCTAGCTCTATTAGCGTTAAGGTTAAGTTATCATTAAGTCTACTAAGCCTCTTGTGAGGTTGGTACGATCGACAACGATTGGCTACATATACTTTATACGTTTATATAATTACCTGAACTTAGGTCCTTAGAAATACGCTAATAGGTGTCAGTATTTAACAAGCCGCTCCCGATTGGCAAGCAGACCCGGTTATTAAAACTGGATAGTAGCGGTCGACTAAGAAGCAGTTGAAGTTTCTTACTCTGTGCAGACCCCGATTGGCTGCCGTACACAGGGGAGATTCCAGGTCCCCGATTGGCTGGCCCAAAATTTGTAGTTGGGGTCTACTGGTGGCTCGGGGGGGTAGTCGAATCCGCTCCCCTTACTCAAACAGTCTACTCGAGAATAACACAACTTGTTGAGCCACCCCGATTGGCTGGCAGACCTAACAAGAAGTGCTACTAGCCTCGGACCAACCTGGTAAGCTCACCCGGGTTTTGCTCACTCGATGCTGAATTTTTAAGATATTACTAAGTCTAGTACTATTATCTACCACAGAGCCAGTACTTTTTACTGGGAAAATTAATATTACAGGTAGTAGTAGTATACAGATACAGAGATATTACCGGGCTAGAAAAGTATGCGGGGACATCTAAAGGAATGTCCATTGCATCAGCCCGATATCTACTATGAGTACTAAGAAATCAGCTTGATTTGAAGAATACCTGTATATAAAACAGAGTTTAGAGAGTCATTGCGCTCAAGCAGAGTGGTGATAAGTAGATGGTGTCCATTACATCACAAAGTCATTAACACACAAGGTAAGACTTTACCTGATTTAAGGCTACCTGTGAAGCGTAGATCGTCTTTTGATCATTGATCCGGACATTTGAGCCTACCTGTGCTTATAACAAACTTACATAGTTCCTTGATACTGCTGTCTTTCAAGATTTGTATCCTAATATTTTCATCTCATAAGATGTCCCTTTTACTGTCTATATACTTAGAGTATTTGCATAGAAAATGCTCAGAGGTTTCATCTACCCCACATTCATTACACTCTTTAGTATCTATGATTTTCATCTTATATAAGTGATAATTAAGCCAGCTATGTCCTGTAATTGCTTGAACACATTGTCTTAGTTTGTCCTTTGTGATTTGCTGTTATTGCTGTGCTTATAATACTATTTGTCTGTTTACATGCTGATTCAAGTCTCCATCTTGTAATGAATTTCCCGTGTAGCCAGGATTTAATCATTGTGGTTATCTCTTTCCTAGCAACCGGTAATATAGGTTCCGGGCCTAGTGGTAGTTTACTGAATCCTTTGCGAGATAGCTCGTCCGCTACTTCGTTGCCTCCAATATAACCATGACCTGGTACTCAAATAAGCATCACATTATTTCTCTCAGATAGCTCTGCGATATCATTTCTACATTCTAGGACTATAGTCTCGAAGGGATATAATCACAGCGGAAGTACAGCGCAGGCATTTCCTTCCTTATGTAGTCAATGTCGGTGTGGTAACCTTTGACTCCGGTGATTATCTCTCGACTTATACATTGAATTCTACGGAGTTCTTTTATGCCTTACACTATTACTGACAAGTCAATTGGTAGAATATTCAACAGTACCTCCATACCCAGTGTGGGCGTCGACTTCATTGCGCCTGTTATCATGGTGCAATCTAACCTTGATATTTTGCTACGTAATCTTATTTGCATAAGTCTTACAACTCATTTTGTGCCACCACACCACGGCACACTGCTGGAAGTACAACAGCTCTACAGATATACTGCATTGTTTTTGGTCTAGTTCCCAAGTCTTTCCAATAATCCCTCTGAATGCCATGAGTGTATTCACTCCTTTTTTGATTACTAAATCAATGTGATCCTTCCATAATAGTTTATTATCAAATATGATTCCCAGGTATTTGACTGTATTCGTTATTTTTAAAACCCATTAGATAATTTTAGTTCTGGTTCGAGATAGAATTAATACTGTGGTTTTACTTACGTTTACCGTTTGACCTCGATCAGTGCTCCATATTTCTAATAAGTCTAGTTTTCTTTGAATCCGTCTTATGTTAACATCCATATCTTTGCTACTAGAGACAATTGCAACATTATCAGAGTATGCTTGTGCATACACATCTGCAGTATTTAGTTTTCGTAATAAATTGTCAATTATCATTGTCTATAAGAGCGGTGATAGCACCCCTCCTTGCGGACTACCTCGACTGATTTGGAATATCACAGATGTGTTACCTAATTTTGCAGTGGCCCATCGTATGCCAACCAAGTTATTCAACCATTTACAAATCGTTGAATTTAATCCAAAGTTGCTGAATGCACGCCTGAAAGCATCTAGTGTAGTGCTGTCAAAGGTTCCACCTATATCTAAGAAAACTATGACCGAGTGGTTTCCCTGCTGCAGCGCGTTTTCCATTTTACTTGTTAACGCATGTAGAGCAGCTGTCGTACTCTTTCCTCTGTGATATTTATGTTGGTTATCATGCAGCCTATTACTGATCTCGCTCCTTAGGCATCTATCAACCAATCTATTCGATGTCTAATAAAAAGGAGGTCAGACAGATAGGACGAAAGCCTTTCATTTCTATGTAGCTGTCTTTTCCAGGTTTAGGAATAAATGTGACTAGCGCCTCTTTCCATGCCCTTGCAATGTATCCTGTCATTATTGATTCCCTTATTATTCTCATCAGACTAGGAGTTATTTTCTCCAAGCCGATCTTCAGCAGCACGGACTGATATCATCTTAGCCAAGGCTTTTGTATGAATCAAATCCCAAAATGGCCCAGTGTAGATTCTCCTCGTTAACTATATTCATAGCTACAGCAATATCTCTTGCAGTTGGCCTAAAATTTTTAGGAGCATCTAACAGTATATTCTCGTCCCTTATCGAGTCTGGAAAGTGAGTTCTAAGTAGAAGTTCCAATGTAACTTCCTCACTTTCCGTTAAAGTGCCAACAGCTTGTTTAAGCTGACTTAATCTCACCTTGTGATTAAGTAAGCAAATTTTTGCCAAGCGAGCACTTGCATTGGCATCATTAACTTTTTCACAGAAATTCTTCCATGAACTGCTCTTCCCTCGTTTGTTCTCTTGTTTGTATAATCTCTGTACATGTCTGTATCTTTTCCAATTATAGTCCCCTCCGTATTTTATCACAAATCGATATAGTTTCTTTGATTTTTGTCTTAATACGCCAAGCTTTTGTGACCACCAGGTAAGTTCTTTATTACTAGTTTTCATTAGAGGACAACCGGCCTCTTTTGCTTGAGTTAAGGCACTAGTTAATCTTATTTCAGATAGATTAATCTGGTCTGAGTTATATTCGCAATTTCCTGTTTCATCATATATAATGTTAGACTTAAGATTTTGTTTAAAATTCTCAACGTGAATTTTCCTCAGATTGTATTGCATTCTGTATTCAACTACTCTTTCCATATAGTCAAACTCTATTGCTCGATGATCCGAGAAGTTGTTGTCATCCAGCACCTTCCAGTTAACAAGCTTCCCTATGCTATTTAAATCTGTTAGGGTTATATCAATCCTCTCTGAACGAACCGTTGTTATAAAAGTTGGTTTATCGCCAACGTTCATTGCCTCCATATTAGTGCTGACAATGAAGTCTAGCAGATCTAATCCTCTCTTATTGCAGTCTTTACTTCCCCACTGAGTGTGGTGTGCATTTGCATCCTAATATAAGTCTGATATTGTTAATATTACAGTAATTTACCAGATCTTTTACATTTTGACTTGGTGGTGAGTCAGTTTCATATGGCATACATACCGAAGCTACCCATAGCTCTCTGTTTTCATTACACATCTGGCGCATGTCACCTTTAGGGCCCGGACGTTATAACGTTAGAAAAACGAACAGCTTAGAGCGGGGGTTCGAGGGGCGGCAGCCCCCGACTTAGGCTTAGGCTTAGTACATGGCTCATATAGGGACCTTAGTTTAGGGTAAGACTAAGGCTTAGGCTTAGCATATCGAGAACGGCATGGCATGCATGTCACTTCCGCCCCTAAAGGTTACATTGGCCGCATATCTTAATGACTGTACAGTCACCATCACTGAAGTTTCTTATGAATACGCTTTTAATCCTCCGTCTCACAAAAATAGGAGCTCTCGGATGTTCTATAGCAGCTTGACGTCATAATCTGTGTTCCATATGCACGGAATACTGTTCTTTAAAAATGGTTCCTGAACCAACAAGCAGTCTATTTCCGCGTGATTTGCTTTGCTAATTTCAACCGTAGCATCTTTGCAGTGGTGCAAGTTAATTTGTCTGAATCTCACCATTTCATTATCATATAAGTATGTTGATCCTATTGTAATATTCCTGTATGATATACATGTTATAATATGTGTACCATATAGATCAAATTTGTTAACAACTATTATCAGAAATAACACTATTGAATTACATGGATTATCACTTACTGTTGCATTAGGTGATGCAATCTTTTCATATATTAACTCACGACCCTCGCAGCTCCAGCCATGCAAGGCTGCCAAGCAAGCCCCCACCCTGTGGTTACTTCTGGATTTTCCAAGAAATCTCTTTACCTTCATGGCTCTTATACATGGTGTAAGCCTTGATTCTATATTTTTAGCATAGCCGAAACCTACATATATGTAATTGTCACAGCTACGCTGATCTAAATTATTCTGATCTTCTCCTACACACGCAGCTGCTACATCATATTTGGATTACTACTGCAGTTTCTTCGCTGGACGATTGGAGGCATCCTTAACCTCCAATATCGATAACTCAAAGTGAGGATGATCCTGCACTTTAGTTCAGAGTGCTTCTCGGCATGTCCTTGGAATCGCAAAGATCATCTTTAGACACTTTACCTCCGACCAAATGGTGATCGGGTACCAACCAGAAAAATCTATGGTTCTGTTGGCATTTGCCAGCCAACTGACAATCATCTCTACAGTATAATCTTTGTTCCTAGGATTGGGAACCACAAGAAAAATCTTGCATTAATCAAATTCTGAGCGAGGAATCCTTAAGCGTTTCCTCGTCATTAACCTTAATATTCTGCACGACATTAATAAGCCAGGCCTTAGAAGCGTCATTAGAACAAGTTACAAGAAGATGGCCATTCCACAAGCCTGAGTCTTGAAAATGGATCTGGTCGTCATCCGTAGCGCTGAAGGAGGCTTCAATAATGTCTTCCCGAATCCTATGTACCTCCTACACAGAAAAGCTTCTTTCCTGATTATTATCTGCGATGATAACCAGTTCTAAGGCCTTGCTGGCAGCCTCTTTGTAACTCTTGGCCGGAGGTGCCTTGAGGGCATCAGGTGTAGTCCCTGTTACCAGTCGTCCACGCTTCACAGTACTTTTATCTGTGACACCCATTGTGGATGTGCTTGGGCCTGAAGTGTCCGTCACCGGCGGCATTGATTGATATGAAACTTTGTCACTGAGCTTTGTATAGCCCTTGACTTCTATCTGTTTCCGGATAAATGATCCGGTTTTCTTCTTACCCGCTCGGTTTCCCCTAGCGACGGGTTGCCTCTTACGGTTCTGACCATTCCCTTTCGGGTTTTGACGGAGTCGCGCTGCGGCCTCTGCGGAGACGCTACGTGCATTGGCAAGAAGCGTCTCCATATTATCTGTTAAATTAGGTTCGGTGGCGCGCAACGCAGCCGCCCCCCTAGTTCGTCCCATTGAATAATGGCGCGATCCGCAGCGGTTGCTCTGATCCTAAGATTGGGGGTTAAGTGGCGCTGAAAGCAGCCCTCCCCTCTTTATCTTCAAAAACGGAAGGTTCGGTGGCGCTTAACGCTGCCCCCCTTCCGTTTCCATGACCCAATCGAGCCTCAAGTTCTCCGCAGAGCTGGTCAATTAATCAACCAAGGTGCAAGGGCCCTTATCGGCGCCCTCGTCACCGTCACCAAGAGGGTCTGATGAGCTTTCATTATTATTTTTACTCATCTGAAACATAACAAAAATACACGTATAATCCCAGAATGACTCTTTGACCACCCAGAACTGATCTTATTTGCTGAACTGGTCAGGTCCCCAACCAGTTGATCAATATGAACTGTTTTAATCAGTAATACATAAATCATTCTGTATACTTTTATAGAGAACCTTTTATTGGGTTTTTTCTATGCTGTGCATGGAGCATGCCTTCTGCTTCAAGTATCTCTTAAAGTGTCCTTTTGCAAATTCTTGGAGTACCGGACCAGCACAACGCATCGCTTATGGGGGATGCCCTAGTTTCGGTATCAAAATGGCAAATTTGTATTTTCATTTAGCCGAAAAATTGCCGCTGGCAGACCTTCACCCAACGATGAAGTAAGAGGTTGGACTTCGAAGGGGGAGTAGTAGTATACGTTTATTATAAAGTACTAGCATACGATACACAATGTTATGGTACAGCTGTTTCAAAGTTTGAATATCATTTGATTACAGAGTACTCTTAGTACTCAGGCAATCAATTTCAATTTCAAACGATAAAAATAACGACCTGAATACGGGAATTGCAATTCTTCGATCGAAGCTAAATGAAAACAGCTTTCAAAGAACTTTGAAGAAGACTACTGATCAAATTTGCATAATATAATAGCAGTAAGCACCGTAAGATAACAATTGCAAATGGCCGGGGGAGGACCGAGGGGGCCATCTAAAGCTCCAGTCCCTCAGTTTGCTGTTTAAATTCAGTTCTTTCACTAGGTTGTTAAACTTACCACACTGCTGCTGGAGATGACATGATCTGGTAATTCATTCCAAAGATTAGAAAAGCAGGAAAAGACAGGAAACGATAATAGAAGCTGTTTTTTACCGTTTCAGATGTGGCAAAAGGCACATGCAACTTCAAATGATTCAAAGAGCGAAGTCCTATATATGCACTAGGCTGGAAAAAAGCTGCGGAGTCAACATGTAGCTTATTATTCATGATTTTATATCCCAGGTTTAAAACCGCGAGTAGCCGTCGAAGTTCTAAGCTTTGTAATTCAAGAGCACTGAGCCTCTGACTATAAGATAACTGACCCATTTTGGGAATTCTCTTGGTGTAACTTCTCTGCACACGCTCAATTATATATATATCTATGTTTTTTAGCAAACATGGAGACCAGACGGGTGTGCCATACTCCAAAATTAGTCGGACAAAATAGTAAACATTTTTACTAAAAAATCTGTTGATCGGGATTTATAACCTCTAAAAATATGTGAAGAAACAATATGAGCTTTTTCGGGAATTTTGGTGCAATGCAGGGAAAACTTCTGGTCAGCTGACACGACAAAACCGAGATCACAGACACTTGAAACTAGTTCCAGTTCTCTACCACCGAAGCTTTGTAGCACGTCGCACCTCGGATCGAATATCAGTATATACTGAGCATTTATGCGCAGCAATGTTAAGTTGCCACACAGAAGCCCAGGTGGAAACGCCAGTCAAGTCAGATTGCAGGGCGGCAGAATGGGCGCAGTCGAGAGCTACATCCACGAAAATGTTTGCATCATCAGCAAAAAGTGCAACCTTGCTGTCTGTAACATTTTCCGGCAGATCGTTAACATAAATCAGAAGAAGGAGCGGCCCCAACACTGACGCTTGTGAAACACCACTGGTTACTCGGGCCCTGTATGAAGCAAAACCATCAACATATGTAATTTGGAAACGGTTAGTCAGAAAAGCTTGAATCCAATGAAGTAATTTCCCTGCAATGCCCTATTTTGACAGCTTATAAACTAGTTTTTCATGACTAACAGAGTCAAAAGCCTTTGCAAAGTCTATATAGCAACAATGAATGCACCTATGTTTCTAACGAAGATTATATCATGGCGTCAGAGTAGAAAGGACGTTTGTAACTGTAGATTTTTTGGCAGAAAGCCGTGCTGTTCTTGAGTATTAAGACTATTACCCACTAAAAATTTTAAAACATTATCTTTAACTATCTGTTCAAATACTTTGCATAATGAGGACATTACGCTAATCGGTCTATAATTTGACACACAAGAATTGTCTCCTTTGCGTTTATAGTGGTATAAATCTGGCATCTAACCATTGTGTTGGGAGAGTTCATTCGTTTAAAGAGTCTGTGAAAATGCACATTCGACTATATAGTTAGCAGTATTTTAAGTATAATTGGTGTCAGTGAATCAGGACCGAAAGAAGTTTTATTCGATAATTTTCTTAATGCAGAAAGAATAACCTGTTCACTAAGGAAAATATCGCATATAGTGTTCTGCGTTTTATTTGGAAAAATGAGAAGCAAACCATTGTCGATTGTAAAAATAAAACAAAACTGTTGGAAAGTATCAGCTTTTTCTTTGGACGAAAAAAGCAAGCCGCCGGGATGGTTTAGCGGCGGTATGTTACTGGCAGTAGTGAACTTCGAATTTACATATTTGTAAAACGAGGTATATCACCGCAATATAATATTGAAAGCTCTAAATTGCTATATTCGTTATTTAAAATTTCTTTAGCGCGCTTGGCAGAATCCTTATGAGCTGCTAAATCGTTTGGTGAACGGGAAGACTTATATTTGCGCCAAAGGACAAGCTTGTGCTTATAAGCTTTACGCAATTGTCTGCTAAACTTATGCGAGCGTCGACGAGCTATTTTTGGGGTGTACAGATCGATGGCATATAACATGATATGCACAAAAGTCTCCCATATTTCGTTTACACTGTTACATTCAGCGAAAAGATTGGACCAATCAGTGGTGCTTAAAAACTATTGATGCCAGTAAAATAGCACAATTTAGAATTGTAACGTGAAAAGTTACCTTCAGTTTTTTGATGTTGCACGTTTAAAATAACTCACTTTATTATGGTCGCTAGTTGAAAAGGATTCGAAAACAGTGACTTGGGATATCAAGTTTCTGTCGGTGGCCAGAACTAAATCCAAAATATTTAAATTTCCTTGTTGGGTGCTGTACACATTGATTTAGGCCCAATGAGTGAATCAATTCAGAAAATCTTTGCGTGGTAGCATCTGTTCTCGAGCTTTCTAACATGAGCAAATTGAAATCACCTAACACCATGCTGCAGCTCATTTATAAGCCAATCATCTGCATCATTTGAGCTAAGTGGCGAACGATATATAAGGAAAAAAATTAAGCGCCGCTTGTCTATAGTCATGTTTACGTTAAGACTCGCGATGAATCCCTCGATGAATGTGCAGTCTTTGAAATGACGCTGATACATACTTTGCACTTTGCTAGTATTAAACAGCCGCCATGTCTTTTTCCAACTTATCACAACGCAAAACATTACGTATGTTTGTTACTCAGGCCAATTATAACATCTAAAATTTCAGAATTTAGCCACGTTTCTGTGACAAAAGCAACGTCCGGATCCGAAGATTCAAGCTCAAAAGTTAACTCATCAAGCTCATTAGTCAACCCTTGCGCGTTAAAAAGTTAAAAGTAAAAGTTAAAAAAGTAAAAAAAATTTCGTAAAAGGGGTTTGTACCGTCGAGAAACTATTTAAACAATTGTCATCGATGACACCTCGGCCTACTGCGGGGGTCCGTGTTCTCTACGGATACAATTGGCCCGCGAGATATTTTTACGGCTTCACCCTCATTTCACCTACGCTTTAGCTCACAAAGCAATTTGTAATGAAGGTCGCGTTGACGCTTGGTCAATCAGGGCGAAGAAATATTTTGCTATACTGGGTTGACCGGACCACCTCGCGAAATCCATTCAAAAACTGCGTCTAGCGGTGTGTGTACGACATTTAACCTTGACGATACGATTCCGACCAGAGTGTTCAGCTCCGAACCGGAAAGTCTCACTGATTTTAGAACGAGCAATATTCATTTTATCACACAAATCGTTAACAAAAGGTTCACACTTATCTTTTTCGTTCAGCCCAACATTGACGAGATTTAATTTCTTTCCATTTGCTTCGATCGCTTCGGCCGATGACTCTCGAGCTGCTTCGGGAATAGTAGGCAAAACGGCTTCGACGACTTTGGATACAATTCGGGCAATGACGTCTTCATCCAACGTTGGAGGAGCAGCAGAAGTGACAGGTGCGACAGAAAGTTTACTCTCGATAGCTTTGATACGATCTTCCAACGAGTTTATTTGTGATTTACAAGGAGAACAATAAATAGTTATTAATCCTTTCGGTAATTTAACAATTTGTTTATAATTTGCATCGTCACAGCCATCGCGTTTATAATGAATACTACTATTACAGCGTTCACACTAAAGTGACCAGTCAAGTTCCTTGACCAGTCAAGGATCTAATACCTTGAGTAATTACCTTAATTACCTGACCGTCCACGGACAGGTTAGCCAGTCATTGAACATTGACTTGAAAATTGGACGTCGTGATAAAGGGCCGTCAGTCGGCCCTGACAAGCAGAAGGCTGTAGTAATTGAAGTGGTATCAGCGAAGTTGACAGCAGCACTGAAATACCATGAGCAGCAACAGCACGACTATAAATCCCGCAGTAGGTTGGAGTCGTGAGCAAAGTCTTGAATATTTTTAGAGAGGCAGCGCTAACCACTAAATCGGGCAAACTGTTCCAAAGGCTAACAGTATGGTATGCGAAGGAGTATCACGATTGGGGTATAAAATCGAACGGATCTTGAAGCGGTGGCCACGGAAGCGGTCAGGCACCAGAACAAAATAATGGTCAGCAGGAATAGGAACCAGTTGGTGAAAGGTCAGGTCTGCACAAATCCGGCGAGTATGGAGAGTTTGGATTCCAAATCTACGTAATCTATCATGATAAGATAAACCCCGAAGCTCCGGTACAAGCAATGTGACTCGACGTTGAACACTTTGGATTAATGCAATGTCACGAACATAGTGGGGACACCACACCGTGCAGCAGTACTCAAGAATCGGTCTGATCAGGGATTGGTAAAGGGCACGAATCATCGGAATTGATCTGCTGACTATAGTTCGTCGTATGCAACGTACGATATTCTCAGCCCGACAGACCGCATCAGAACAGTGATCAGTCACGTTCCTTTGGATTGTTGGAAATCTCCAGCTCACCGAGCGAGTATGTATGCCGAGGATTGGAGTGGCCAAAATGCAGACATGAATATTTGCTAATATTGAAATCCATTAACCATAATTGGGACCATGTAGATAGCTGATCAAGGTCAAGTTGCATGTCATCGGTATCTAATTGACACATAAGATTGTGACGGTGTAATCTCCTCAGCAATTTGGTATCATCGGCAAATTTCAGGATGAGTCCAAAACACACATCGTCGATGTCATTAATAAAATAAACAAAGAGCACAGGCCCGATGCAAGTTCCTTGGGGAACACCGCTGATTGCTGAAAAAATAGCCGATGAAGTCCCGTTAACAATGACCCTTTAAGTACGGTTGCTCAAAAATTCAGCCAGCCAAAGGAGAATGCATTCACAAAGCCGTAAGACCGAAGTTTGCTAATTAGACGAGAATGAGGTACTCTGTCGAAAGCTTTCATAAAGTCCAAATATACCACGTCCACCGAATCACCGTCGTTAATGCATGAAATAACACAGTTCACAAACTGGAGCAGCTGAATTTCACACGATTTACCAGGAACGAAGCTATATTGCGAGCTAGAAATCAGACCATTTGTAATACCATGTTGTATCATCTGGTAGGCAATAATGATTCCATGGCTCGCCCCATTGTAGAGGTAAGGCAGATAGGACGGAAATTACCTGGATCGTGCTTTGAGCCTTTCTTATGGATGGGTATGATGTCAGCCAACAGCAGCAGGGACAAAAGAATTGCAAAAATAGGATTCATAAAATTTAGATAAAATTGGAAACAAGATAACAGCACATTTCTTAAATACCACAGGCGGAATACCGTCAGCACCAGGGGCGGCAAAGGGTTTCATTTTCTTGAAAGCATGATAAACGGCGCGTTCGGAGAAATCGACTGTGCTGAGATTGGACGTTGTTCGTTTTGGAAGCCCGGGAACAACACCATGTTCACGTTGTCAACTTTTGGGCAGGTCCAACCTTGTATTTACCCTTCCTTGTAGACCATATTACATAGGTTTCGACCTAATTACTAAAATCTTACCAATTTCATTATCCTTCCCTGGGGGATATCTGTTCTCCCACCGGGGTGATTCCTATATCTAACTCCGCGAGAGAGAAAACTATCCAAACTTTACATTATACATCCTATTTCTTACCCCTTACCCATATATTACCTCTTAAAACTAACCCAAAATCTAGGAATTCACAAATTTCCTTAATTTTACTTAAATAACACATTTCTCCTTGGTTTATAACTATTTCCTCCCGGTGGGGTGAATTACCTCTCAGCTCCGATCGGGTGATACCCTCCCTCACCCAGGAAATACCCTATTATTCTATTGTCATTCAGTTAAAAATCCCCTAATTTTCACTAATTTCTTTTTAAAACGAATACATCGATATTTGACTTTTTCTAACGATATACGATTCCCTTAACCCTTAAAACTATATAATGGGGTTCCTCTCATTCATTTCCCCCTGGAAATATACTTAACCCCTGTGGGATACCCCTATATCACCCTATTTCTTATCCCGAAAATTCATTAAATTTTTCCCAAAAATATAATATAATAATAATAGTAGTAATAGTACTAAATAAATTTACGTAGCTAATTATTCGTCTCTGTTGTGTAAGATTGGCTACGTAGTGAGTTCATTCCAGTTAGTCGACGAGAGAGTTGCGGTGTAGATAATTATTATTCGACGTGTATTACTTGTTTACGTTCTCGCTTTTTCTTTACTTTAGTGCGTTGTACTTTCACTACGAATTACGGTTTTTTTTCTTCTTTCTTTTTCGTATATATTTCTTGTGTTTATCGATTTCTTTTGTTCCTATAATACTTTTTTCGGTTCAATTAGTAATTTGATAAGAGTATTTTACAACAATTTTTTTTGTATTATCCTGCTAGGGACGACTAGTGATTAGGCCACTTCTTTACTTTTTTGACGACGTGTGTGCAAACCTCGCTAGCAATGTTTTTCTAGCTCTAGGGCAGCTTCACTAGTCTAGTACCGTCCCATATAGGTCTGCATGATGCCCTCATGCCTTACACATTTACACCTACACACACATAAGTATATCTAGGCTCAGATACAGTGACTTTGCAGGAGGTTACCTGCATTTCTGGAACCTGCCGAGGAGGCGGGTGTGCTAGGCAGAGTAAGTCCTAGCCGGGTAATATGGCAGACCAGAAAAAGGGCAGCCCAATCCTTAAACGGGAACCTCTGGGTGGGATTGGTCTTTCTCCCTTTCCGGCACCTTTTTACCACCCGTTGGACCCCAGGCTGCCACACCATGGGCTGCTCTATCGTCGAAGGCTGTGACATTGTAAACCTTCCTTAGGGTGGGACATAGTTGTCGGAACTGTGTCTTAGCGCAAGCCTCGCCTAGGGGTGGTCCAATGCACAGGCCGGGGAAATTACACGCTTAGGGGGCTTGGCAGTTATGGGCCAACACCCACGTTCTATTTGGGGAAAATCCTGTGTCACTGTCCCCAACACTAACACTAACACATAAAACTCTTTAATTTTCAGGTTCACGAAACACACGAATGCTCCAGGTAGTACGCTTCAAGGTACATGTATCCTGTAATGCATGATCGCATGCTATTGTCCCAAACTAGTCCAAATATAAAAATTATAAAAATTGTTATAAGTAAAATTAGTTACGCAGTGCGAAACTTCTGGTATTTGCTCAGAACTCACTATGTGAGAAACTTGTTATCATTGTTATACCTGGTGCATAAGGCCAGGGGTCTTGTTAAGTTTTTACTCTACAATCATTTGTTATATGCTAACGGTGTTACTATATAATCTTTATAAATTTCTAGCTAATGTCGGGAATAAAATTTCCACTTCACGACTTTATGTATCATTTAGCCAGCCGGAGCTGATGGTTTTGTTTTATTTATTCTACTGGTAGTTTGCTGGATACTATCTACAACCGATAGATGGTGCAGGTCGCCAATGCGTGCACTACTTGTTGTAAAATACCCAAGGTGGCGGGGCCACGTTAGTTTTCTAGCACTTACTTAACTGGTATTTGTGCGGCAATATTCGTTAAATAGTTAACACAGGCTTTTGTTCCAACGAACAGCTGGATGCATAATTTTAATGGCATTACTCTTTACTTATTTTCAGACGACTTGTAAATAGTTAGAGCTTTATCGTCCTGGTGCAATCCTACGCTCTTAATATTACGATCTCTAAAGGTAAAGCACCAAACTTTCTTGTATGTAGGACATAGTTATCCTAGGTAATGGAAAATTCTATTGTGTACTCACAAGTTAACAAACTTATGGAAAGTCCTTTCTAGCTCCAGTCTGTATCTCAACTCTGGCCGCTTGTCGAGCTGAGATAGAGCTTGGATGCCTTCAGAACTAATATAGTTCACTCCCACTCTGATTCCACCACCTATGACAAAATTTCTTAGTACAAACTTTCTTATTCCAATTCTTCAATTTTACTTTTTTAAAAAATTATGCCAAAACTTATTCAAATTCTTTTTACTATGCACTACGGGACAGTTATGCGGACTCTTCGCCGTAGTGATATTTCGCCTAAAACATTTTGCACGAAATTTATAGGTATTACATTCAGAACCTGTGATCTCGGACACGTTCTGGTAAATTCTAACTTAGAGGTGTGTGTGCTAGTCTAAGCGGACACGGCACCACCATGCCAAATTATGAAAGAAATCTCCAGATGGATTATCATTTTAATTCGCGAAATTGTACTGTTGTTTTCTTGACTTTTTATTTAAACTTGGCAATCTCTTTTTGAAACTTTTTATTTGGTCTTAAATGTATTCGGTTTCACAAATCAAACTTCTACAAAGTTTTACTTAGTGTCATGACTTATCCTTTTTCAAAATTCTATCAATACACCATGGCCTGTCATTCGGACTAGCCAGGGTGCAAACGTTGAGGGGCCGAGTGCTCAAATGCGTTAACGTTAGTTCAAGTTTTCATGTTAAACTTTGAAATTCATTAGTTCTATTTAGACGTTTTAAGTATAAACTCATTACCCACGGCATGTTCTCCGGACTCGCCAGGGTATAGTCGGTATTAGCACGGATATGTAGTTCTGCTAACCAAAATCTAACTTAGTCTTAGTTTAATTGTGAAAAGGCCACACCTAAAAGGGTGCCGAATGCACCAATGCCATCCATATCTAAGCTCACAATTTTTATCCCATAGCCAATTACTTTGTAATGCAATCAATTGTCTCAGTTTGTTCAGGTTGCAAGGCCTAATAGGTCTAACTGCAATTTCTTCTAGTGTCTATACGTTCACACGGCCTGTTCAGCTCAATTTGCTCTTGTTCCAACCGTCGATCTAAACTTGATATCCCTGCCCGGGACAATGACATGTCTACCGCTGGGAACTCGCGCAACTTTCATCCAGTGATAAAGGGTATCTCCGACCGCTGGTAGACCGGTGCATCCCTTGGTGGCTCTTACCCCTAATTCTTGATTTCACTTCCTTTTGGGCAATTCGCGAACTCGCTCTGCTTTCACCCCTTTCCCTTTGGCCACCATTGGAGATGTCGGTTACGTTTTGGTAAAACGTGCCGCGGAGAAGGCCGATAAACTCACATGGTGGCCATGACGAGGCATGTCATTGTCAACGTTTAGGTTGTGCACATATTTTGTTAAAGCTGGTCAAACTCCAATTTGTTAGATATACAGTTAATTAATTTGCTATATGGTAAGAGGGTGATGCTGGACATCTTAAATGGTAAAAGTGCTCAAGAGCGGCGTAAATGTACTGCTGGCAGGTGAAAAGGTGCTTTAATCTGAAACAAACTTTTCGAAAAAGTTATTTGTCAATCGTTAAGTTTATGTTTGCTTGTTGCACGTTACCAGCACGATTTGTTCGTTGCTGTGATGAAGCTAGTACAATTTATTTGCTGTTGTTAATGTTTAACGTGGACATATTGTAGTAGGGAAGTAATGTTGTAATATTTTTCTAATTCCAGCATGGCTTCTACTTCCAAGGAGGTAACTATTAGCGGATACCAAACGCACGCGTCCGAAGGCGACTATAGCGAGGGCGATTGGACACCCCCTAAACGGCGTTCACGCAAGCGGCGCAAGACGGCGACACCACCGCGGGGGAAATCGGCGCAACCCTCACGGGCATCGACTCCGGCCGATGATCCGGAGCGACCTCCTACCGAAGCTGAAACGCGACAACGGCATGCGTTACATGCTCAACGGTACTTGCGGCAAGCTCTCAAGGAGCCAAACTATGTGCCTCCACCGCTTTTGTAAGTATTTGTAAAGTCTTTTGTGGGTAATTGTAAAATTATATATATATATATAATGGATCTTGTTGCACTCGCTTATGCACTAATAATCTGTAGGGTGACACAGGTATGTCGTGAGAGAAGGGTACTCATATCTCACCCCCGGGCTGGACCTGGGAGGGGTTGGGTGGGAATGGGGTATCTGTACATAATGATAACTTGATAACGAATTGTGCCGTTGGAAACTGATGGTAAGGAGTTATGATTTTTGGGAAATCAAGGAATCAGGTGTTAAAAATTTTAGTGGATTTATAATACGTACTTATAATAGGTATCAGAGTAATAATAATGGAATCTGATAGGGATCCAGATAGTGTGTTTGTCGAATGTGAAGACCAGGTTGAACGAACTATATCAACCACAACCACGGAACGGGTGATGTTTTCCACGGTGGCACCACCTATCTTCACGTTTGCAGCCACGACAGGTGTCGGAACAACTTCTCGGATACCACGACGACCCAGAGTTACAGCTTCTACGGGCTGGCGTCCAGAAGTGCGGCGGCAACCTATTCCGCTTGAACCAGACGTTACAGTAATAGCTGCGAATCCGGGTGTGGAAAGAGATATTCCATCGGAATTGTCTTCAACTACCAGACGACGACGTTATTTCGCAGACCTGGATGATGAGATAACGCGAGCTCAGGACCATTGTCGGAAAATGGCAGATAAATGGCGAGGAGCAAAACAAAGTAGTACTGATACTAGTGATAATGGAGGTCGGCGTAGACAACCGGTAATTTCTGAGCAGTCGGAATATGGAAGAACAGTAGGTGCAGCGAGACCAACACCATATGTTCCACCTCCTTATCCATTGGGTCAGGATGAACCTCAGCGCGGAGTTGATGTGTTTGGACCTGAAGATCGCATCGCATTTGAGCGATCTCGCAGTCGTGTAGAGTCTGCTTATAGGGAGCCAGGTGAAAGCAGTACTCGGGTGAAGCGAATAAGTCAAGGTGTTGACACTGCGGAACGGCGTATGCAATCGTTGGCCCAGGAGATCGAACACTACCGCAGCGTCATCAGTCGGCACTCTTCTGCGGATGAGTTTGAGGTTCGTGAGGCTGAGAATGTATTGTATCAAGCGCTGGAAAATGCTGTTTGTGGTGGTCTTCCGACTACAATTCAAGCGGACCCCACTCGTTCTGTACAGGTTGGTGATCGTTTTCGATTACCGGTACGAAGTGAAGCGGTAGTGAAGGAACCAGTGGATGAACACCTGCAATCTCGCTATCGTGATTGGGTTGGCGAAATTCAAAAGGAAACTCGACGACCAGTTCCAGACACCAAACCTACTGAATTGGATATCTTGCGTACTACTATGCAGGAGGAAGACGATCGACGGCGGCGAGGTCCAGCACTTTCGCAGGCCAACCCGACGGAACAAAGAACATCTACCGCGAATGCACCTGGTATCTTGTCAGTTCAAGAACCTGCTGCACGAGAACAATTACGAAGGCAGCTACATAGCGGGACTGATGCGAATGCCACTGGTCGAGCTTCGGCTTGGTCGACTTTTTCTGGTATGCCAGAAATACCGGCGTATGTGCTGCGACATCCATGGGAAAAATTCAAAGGTGATGATTTTCCTGGCTGGTTAGAAGGTTTTGAGCGAACGTTGCGTAGCTTCCATGTACGGTTGGATACGCATAAGGTAACGTTATTTACCTTAGCAATGGCTGGGGAATCAGCCAGATACGTTCTTCGAGCGGTCGAGTCGACGCTACCGGAACCTGCATATTATGAGGATTACGTACGAGGATTTCTTCGTCATTACGATCTTTTGAAATCCTTTGGCGATCGGCTGAATGACTTTAAAGCAAGTATGGTGCAAGGTCGAAATGAAACTATTATGGCGTTTAAAGCAAGATTGCAAGCCACATGGTTACGGAAATTCAGCCTGATTGAGCAACAGCACAATTATTCGGAATGTTTCTTTACGTTCCTTAAAGGCTTACGTCATGGGATTGGAGCAGATATACAAACTCGATGTGGAGATCGACATGATGTTGAGGAAGCTGCTCGAATTGCAGTGGAACGCTATGATTTTCTACGACGTTGTGATACGCATTTCCGTGAGGAGGGAACGGATGGATATGTTCGACCGGGAATTTTGCGAAAAACGGTGAGGATGAAGGATGTTTCCGCAGCTGAAATGGAAATGGCTGCCGATCCGAAGGATAGCGACAATGAGAATCCACAAGTAGCAGTAGCACAGACAGTCACGCGTAGTGGATTTGTGCCTCGTGCTACTGCGGCTCCAGTTCGTTCGACAGGCGTATCGACGTTTCCGGTCACTACCCAGTCAACAACTGTGAACGAAACGAAGGTGAAGAGCACTGCAGCTGAGAATCATGAATCATCTACGACGGAACTGCAACAAATGATGAAACAATTCTTGGAGCAGATGAAATTGCAAACAACACCGAGAACTAATGCAGTATCGGAGAGTACAACTGCACGGAAACAGTGGATTAGTGAACGTAATGGTAACGTTGCTTCGGAAGGAATGCGACGGCCACAACGCATTGGAGGCGGTACTCTGTTGAGTACGGGAACCAATTTGCGCGTTAATCCATTGGTGAATACGCGACGACGGTGTTTTGCCGGTACTGGTTTTGGTCATATTTCGACTAATTGTCCTTCGTTACCGACAACAACGGCAGGGCAGGCTACGGATCCAAATCGATCTGGAGTTCCGACAGATCGATCCGTGCCACATGTAGCGGAAATCGCAGAGTGGATGGATACGGTAGACGTAGATGAGGAAGCAAATGTAGAATCTACGGGAACAAACACCGATGACGAAGTGGTTTGGGATTTCGGTCTTATCGAAGCCGATATTTTCCATGTTGGGAATAATTACCAAGCAAATTCGTCAGAATCCAGCGATGATCATCGGATCGTTATTGCGCAGCCGCTGGAAGAGCGACGGCAAACGGGACGAGTCTTTATCGATGTAGTGTTGGATGGCGTCATTGCTCGGGCATTTGTCGATACCGGCGCAGACGTTAACTTAGTTAATGCAGAGTTATACGAAACGTCTTGGGACGCTTGGCCATGTATCAGTGGTGCAAAGCGACTTCGGGCAATTAATGGAAGCGAATTACCATGCATGGGAATTGCACGAATACCGGTCAATGTTGGCTTGCTACGGTGAAATTTCATCCTTTTTATGTAGTCAAGGAATTGAAATATCCAGTTATCTTGGGTCATCAATTTTTTGAACAATATCAGGTTACAATCGCTTATCCGGGACCCGATGTCTCCATTGCGGGTATACCGACGGAGGTATTTACGTGGAATTTCAAGGCTGATGATTACCAGGAAGTAAACCGAAATTGCGGATTTACAGCAATTCAGCAAGAGGTTGGTGGACGAACAGCGTCAGTATTGGAAATACAGGCGGATCCCCAGGTTTTCCGTCTGGCACCCAGGTTGTAATGGAAGCAACAGAAGATGGCGCTGCCATTTTCCAAACGGTGCTGGTTGCGAGATCTGTAGGAGTTGTCCAATCTAGTGGTCAACTCTGGGTGCCTATCGTTAATACCACTAATTCAACGTTAATTGTTCCAAAAGGACTTGTTTGCGTTAGGATCGAGCCTATAGCCAACTATAATATTTATCCACCAGACGAGGAAATAGAGGAAATCGGTCAGGTACAAACTAGTGACATCGAGTTGGGTTCGGTGCCTGAGCCAATGCAGTGGCATTGGATGAACCCGGAGCAGTTACGGCAATACCTCATAACTCAAAATAATTGTAAGGATCAACTGCAACCGATACCTGGTGTTGATTTATCGTCATCAGTATTGGATGATATGGAAAAACGCTACCTACAACTACTAATGGATGAACATCGTGCTATTTTTGCTAAGTCAAATGAAGAACTTGGTGATTGCAGTGTTGCGTTGCATACAATCAACACGGGTTCTGCGCTACCTATTCGGCAAAAAGCGTATCCTGCGCCGCATGCGATGCGACAGGAAATCGAGCGACAAATTGGACAAATGAAAGCTACTGGAGCGATACAACCATCAAACAGTCCATGGGCTAGTCCAGTAGTGATGGTACACAAGAAAGACGGTAGGTACGTTACGATTTTGTATCGACTATCGTAAAGTAAATGCTTTAACGGTGAAAGATGCGTTTCCATTGCCACGTACCAATGAGCAATTGGAATCACTTCGTGGAACGCGGTATTTTTCCACTATGGATTTGCAATCGGGTTATTGGCAGATTCGTATGGATGAGGAAAGTAAACCTAAAACGGCTTTTGTCACCCACGAAGGGTTATACGAATGGGATCGTATGCCGTTTGGGTTAACCAACGCACCTGCTACGTTTCAGCGAACTATGCAGACTGTGTTGCTGGGATTGCTGGGAATCAGTTGTCTGTGCTTTATCGACGATATAATTGTATTTTCAGCAAATTTTTGGCAGCATTTATTTGATCTACACCAAGTTTGGCAACGATTGCGCGACACCGGTCTTAAAGTCAAAGGGAAAAAGTGTCATTTTGCGCAGGAAAAGGTACAATTTCTTGGACACGTTGTTTCACGTGACGGAATAAGTACGGATCCTGGTAAAATCGAAAAGGTGCAAAAATGTCCTAAGCCTACTAGTGTGAAAGAAGTACGTAGTTTCCTTGGTCTTACCAATTATTATCGACGGTTTGTACCCAACTACGCTACTGTTGCGGCACCGCTGTATGAAACTACAAAGGAGCGTCCTAGAGGAGTCAAGTTTTCGTCAGGATGGACGGAAGCATGTGATGTAGCTTTTGAACAGCTAAAGGAAGCGCTCACTACGACACCAATTCTAGCCTATCCGGATTATACAAAACCTTTTGTTTTGTTTACGGACGCTAGTGATTACGGTGTCGGCAATGTATTAGAACAGGAAGATGAAAACGGTCGACTTCGTGTAATTGCTTATGGCGGGCAGAAATTTTCACCTGCTCAAATGCACTATAGCATACCTGAGAAGGAATGTTTAGCGATAGTTCGTGCATTTAAGGAATATCGACCATATTTCATAGGTAATTACGTTACAGTGTATACTGACCATCAATGTTTAACGTATATACTGAATGGCCGCCGGAATTTGGATGGGCTTACAGGTAGACTTTTTAGATGGACCATTAAGTTGCAAGAATATTCATTTGAGGTGAAGTACATGCCAGGGCTTAAGTTAACGAATGCCGATGGTATGAGTCGACCACCTCTGTTTCAAATTTCAAAGGAAGATATCGAGAAAGCTTATTCGCCTGCAGCTTATGAACGCGACGATGCGGTAGCGTACGCAGTGGATGTTGAAGCTGCCGATCAAAAGAATCAACAAGCAAGAAATCGCGGTCCGATTCAACATGATGTAGTAAACTTGCGTCATAATATTATTGACCAAGAATGGACGTGGCCGCAAGCGCAAATCCTTCGGGAACAGCAAATGGATCTGGA
>JASANE010004682.1:0-36687 GCA_030248225.1 Trileptium ribeirensis
AGCGGTTATACAGATAATTACTGTTGGGCCTTCGGTGATTCGCGCAATTCAGCTACCTGGTACTTGTATTTATACAATAACCACGTGCTTTCATTATCTATGCAAGGCACCTATGTTATGTGTTAATTTTCAGCCTAATTGGGTTTGGAACACGTAAGGTGTTATGGCACATTGCAATATTTCAATATCTAGTCGGCTTGTTGGTTGTTAAGTCTTATTTTCTGCGAATATGATACGAATGGTAGCATGAACCATTCCTTGATCTTTTTGCCAGTGTGTACCAAGCTCTAGAATCCATAAAAGTGCTGTGCCATCTTTGTGGCTAGTAATTTAATCGATTTCGTTGTGAACATGCAAAGCGTTGGGTTCCCATGTAAGTGAACTGTACTGCGGGTGAATGTTGTATTAACACCAATCAATATATTTGCAGCCGACAATCCGTTAGTCTATTACCCGTTTCTGGTTTCTATTCCCCATGAATAATTGGCGACCCATCCTCACGAGTAGTGCGTTTCAATGGTTTAAAACTTAAACAGTTCTTCTTCGGGAACTTTCTTTTAACGTGGCCTCAAGTTCACCATATTATTCGTCCTTCGCCTTTATCTTCAACATCTTCCGTGGGAGCGTAGGCGATTGTAAAAGATATTCTCAATGACTTTGTATCCGCTGACTTGGGCAACTGACTGGTACCAAATTTTAATCCGAACTTCATCACCTCAAGGACAGCAATGAAACTCGGACTGCTAGGTTCTGCTTCTGTTTCCTGGATCGGAATAGAAAAGCTCAAATGACTCTGTTGAAGCGCAAACCATCAGCATCAGGAACCCTAATCACATAGGTATCGAAGATCCGGTAGGCTTAGGACGTATACGGTCAACGAAGAGGGTGAGGGGGGTGGAATCCTTTCTAAGGAGCATAGCTTCCTCCTATTTGTGCTAGTTTTTACCAGCAATTCCATCAATTTTACCGGCAATCTTTTTGCCAATTTTTAATTGATTTTTGCCAAAATTTTGGCACGCCTTTGGCAAACGCCAGATGGTACGGAGTCTCTGGGTGTGAGAGTAAGGGATAAATATGGATTGAGGGCGGTCTCCCCATTAGGGTTACGGGTGGTAACCCCATAACCGCCCTTCGACAACTATGCCTTATCACCATTTAATTTGTCTGGTTCCTGGATAAGATAGTCAAAGGCAAGGATTTTCGCAGCTTGTTCAGGAGCACCGGATTTAAAGCGATGTGCAGACGTTCCACCTTATTAGTCGTAGTTCGTTTTCCGATAGGTAAGGTCGCTCGCATATTTGTCTATGGTCTATCGTTATAGACGCGCATCGGCCTGGGGTTTGCGGCGGGCGGGTGGAGGTAAGCCAGGGTAGTATAACTTTGACATTTCAAGAAACTAATAATTTATCCAATTTTACTAAAATATTTCCCAATTTTTGCCAATTTTACCCAAATTATGGTAAAAGCTTGATTAATATTTGGTAGTTTGAGTGCTGTTTTTGTCAAATTTTAGCCAGCTTCTGTCAAATTTCTCTCGAAATTTTTCGCTGGCTTTCCCCGCACGGCGAGAAGGGCATTCGAAAATTGTTCACCAGGATTTGTATTTTTTGAAATCTCGTCAGCTGGCTGCTAAAAGATCTTTTCAAAGCGGCGCTAACAATAACATACACCGTATACAAAAAAACAGAGTTAACGTAAGGCTTTTTAATGCGCTGGGGGTCCATTTGGATTCCATTCAGAACCAAAAGATTAAACAATATCTACTATTTATGCACTACATCAGTTATGTGAATTATGGTTAGCTAGCAAAGTAGGTTAGCTAGCACAGCGCTGTCCTTTACGCACCCGCGCCCCAAACCCTAAGGTAGACCTCGTTCACTTACAAGGGTCTCATATAGATCTCAGGAATACAAATAGAAAAAACTTAGAAAACTGTGCTAAAACTTGTCAATGTTTAAGTTATATGGGACTCATGTTGGAGACCTCCATTGTTGCAAAGTGTCTAAACCCATTAGAGACATTCTTATGTATAACTGGCTGTACCTGCTGTTAATTTATACCCAGGATTCAAAGCACGGAACCATTGAGTATTACATATTGCGAAAATTACAAAAAAAAATGCAAAAAATACCTTAGATTTCTTCTTAAAAATTAAAAAATTGTCACTTGGATGCGAAATAATTATTAAATACATGTTTCACAGAAATCATAGCTTATGCAGTGCAATCCAAAATAAATGTTGTTTCGTAGAAAGTTAGAACATTATCAAAGCACGGTCTGAAATCAATCTAAAGTCTCAGAAGGTATGATCGCAGCATGGTTATGATTAATCTGATGTCATGTAAATTTCAGAGACGTAGTCGATAATAAATATTAGTAAACACTTACGTTCACTGCAAGTAGCTGGATAGAATACAACCATAAGAATACATACATTTGTTTACTTATTGGCAATATGAAAGTCATAACTAATATTTGTTAGCCATAAAAGGTATAGTTTCGAGCGAAACGTATCTAAAGCTGAAACTAATATTTATTTTTATAACTCAATATATGTTTGGTTTTTGAAACTGCTAGTAACTACGACGCATCATTATAAATAAATCTTTCGAGCCGAATCGATATTCGTGGCCCAAGTAACCCTGCGGAATTAAAAAATATATTTTCCAAATTCAATTCTCACAGCAAATAAGAAAATTATGGAATTAAATTAACTTGGGTAACTCGGAATTTGGTGAAACTGGGAATATGAAAAAGTAGGAATTCGGGGAGGTGGCATTTTGGACAGTGGAACTGGGAATTTGGAAAGATTGGGGATTCTCGAAACTTGGAAGTTTGGAAAGTGGGAAGCTTGGAAGTTTCGGAAACTGAGAATGTGGGAAATTAAGGATTTTAAGAAACTGGAAATTTGGGAAGCTGTGGATTTGGGAACAGGGAAATTTGGTAATTTGGGAACTTCAAAACTGCGAATTTGGGAAACTGGAAAACTGGAAATTTGAAAAAGTGGACAACTCAGAATTTGGGAAATCTTAGACTTAGTCTTAGCGTGTAGCATAGGCTAAATCTAACTATTAAACCAAGCCTAAGCCTTAAACTAAGGTTGATCTATATAATGACTAAAAACCTAAAGCCTAAGGCTAGGTGTGGTCTATTGGTTAGATTTAGAACAAAACTAAAACTTTTTATTATGTCTAATTCTTTGAGCAAGCCAAAGCCTAGGATAAGCCTATGTCTTAGGCTAAGTCTGAGCATTAAACTAAACCTAAATCGTAACCGAAGTTTAGTCCTTAGACTAAGACTAAGTCATAGCATAAGACTAAGCCTAAATAGTCAGACAGAGGTAGATTAATGTTAAGCATAAAGTACGAGACAGCCTAGGTTTTATTGACGAAGTCTAAGCTTTATATCAAGACTAAAAGCCATAGCACCGCGGCTAAGGCCGTGTTCACTTTGCATCCGATCCGATCAGACACGACCTGATCCGATGCGATTCGACCCAACTCGAATTGTTCTCACACTGCACCCGGTCCGAATCAATCCGATTCGACGCGACCAAATTTTATAGTTATCGCATACGTGTGCATGTACATGTATTTTTTCACACTACATCATCTGATTCGTTCTAAAAATTGTGCATGCTATTTCGGATAGAGTAATCGGATTCGGAGCGGATCAGATGCGGTTGAACACTCTATAAAAAATAAACGGGCGATTTGGATCGCATCGAATCGGCTCAGTTAAATATGATGGAATCGGGCGCAATCTGAACACACCCTAAGACTAACAGTTAGACTAAGCCTGAGCCTCATATTAATGCAAGCATTAGACTAAATTTAAACCTTAGGCCTAGCCTAAGCCTTAAAATTTAAGGATTAAGCTTCAATAAAGACATACGGACTAAGCCATAGAACAAAACTAAGCTTAAAACTTAGATTAGGCCAAAGCCTTATGCTACGTTCACGCCTTAGATTAAGTTTAAGACATACCCTAAACCTAAACCTTAGGCTAAGCTTAAGCGATTAGACTAATTATAAGTTGAGGCGTTTGTTGCTCTTATGGATTAAATTAGGCTAGGCCTTAAACAGTGCAGAATGTTTCCAGCGGTAATCTAAGGAATTAGAATATCTGAAATTACCTAATGAATTTGGAAAATTGGAACCTTATAAATTCCAGAGGAATTCAGGAAATCTGAAATTCCCGTGGCAATTTGGGATTTTAAATTTTTTCTATGTTTCCGCAGAAACTTTAGGAAGCCCTCAGGATTAAATAGTAAAATATTAATATATTATAGCGCAGGCAACACTTGAAGCCTGCTTAGCGCAGAATGAATAATTAAAAATTGATATCGTTTTGAATCTTTAGTAATTAGACCTAATCGGAAACATAATCAACAAAGCAACTGAAATTATATTACGCAAAAAAATTTATATGGCCAAACTTTTATGTAAAGACTAAGTATATACACCTGCCCTGTCGAAAAAACAATATCTATCTTCAGTAACAAACTAAGTTACGATCGCCTAGTTGAGACTTTTAATATTTAATTCAATATTAGGCACCGGTAAACTGCAACGATATGCTAAAACAAGTGAGAGTGAAATTACTAATGTATATGTATGAGAGAAAATGCTCGTTTTTCCATTAAGCACGGACACTGAAACCTGGCGTTGGATCCCCGAGAATTAGATATTTTGACTGCTCCAAAAAATTCATTTCATACTGTATAACATAAATTAAAAAATAGACAAAGCAATGGAGGGTCGTTCAACACTTTGTTAAATATCTGCTCAGAGCCATCTTTAACGACTCCAAGAGCGGACATTCTTTAAAACTGACGACCAGATTTCATTGTATTCGAATTAGAATTCAGTATCACTTTGGATGATCTTTATATAATCGGTAAATTGCATAAATGGAAAATAATGTCTTCATGACACAAGAAAAATAGATAACTCGATAGCAGGGTCGTTCCAACACTTTGGATAAATAAGCGTTTAGAGCCATCTTTAACGACTCCAAGAGCGGACAGTCTTTAAAACTGACGACCAGATTTCATTGTATTCGAATTAGAATTCAGTATCACTTTGTATGATCTTTATATAATCGGTAAATTGCATAACTGGAGACACAAGAAAAATAGATAACTCAATAGCAGGGTCGTTCCAACACTTTGGATAAATAAGCGTTTAGAGCCATATTTAACAACTACAAGAGCAGATAGACTTTAAAGCCAGTTATTCATTGTATTCGCGTTGGAATTAAATAGCTAAAGTTCTTTTTTCAGACACTGTGTATGCACAGCCTCCGTATCAGCAGTTCAGGATTATGACGAAAACAGAGTGAAGTATGATCTCAGTTGCCTATTGCTAGATGAAGAGGTCAGCCACAATGAACACGGCTGTGTCACATAGAATTTTAGTGTAAGTACCATCTGAAAGAGGGATATTTGAAATCTTACGGCCAAAGGCAAAAACCAAATGTGTGTGAAATTTTAAAAACTTCGTAGAGATTTTCGAAAAAAGCTGACATTGTGTTACTAGGAATTATCTTATCTGTTGACCAAATGACTATGACTAATCGAGACTGGAGCTAGCATGAGCTTGGGCAGTAATTTTAAACGGAGCCGGAACCTAGTCTTTCTAAATGTATATGTAGTAAAATGTATGTAAGTACAAATAAAGTTGTTATTGCTTTGAAATGTGTAGAAAATCACACATTGTCTCCATATTGTTGGCTTTGAAAAAGTTTAACTGATACGAGTTAGCCTTACGGCGTCAAAACACGCTCCCCTCGACGCAACGCCATTGTTCCTCTAACAGGGCGCACAAACCCCGGCCTCGAGCCTTCCTCGACGCGTCGCTCCCACCCAACCTCCTGAGACACGATATCCAGCCCCTGCCCCTGCGCCACGAGTACCAGGCTACCCTGGGACATCAGATTTCGTGCATGTATGCAATATAAGTATTATTTGTATGCTATTATTACGAGTAACAGTAGATTACGTAGTGTCCAAAAAATATATATTACAAGGTGATGTAAAATAAGCACTATGACTATCTTTATGTCTTTTATTCAGTTAACTCCAGTCACTTTATTTTATAGCTGGAGAGGGTCTCTCAGACTAATGGGGAGCGGTGACAGGGCGGGAAGACCAGGGCGGGAAAAATGAAAATTGTCTGAAATTTTCAGGAACTCATACATTTTCCACAGTTTTGCTAAAACATTTCTCAATTTTTGTCAATTTTGCTAAAATATCGTCTATTTTTGTTGATTAACGCAAAGTTTTGCCGCATTTTCCTAATTATTCTCAATTTTCTCTCAAAAATTTTCGCGCATCTTCAGAAACCTCTCTACCGTAACAATCGACACATATGCTATTTATGTGCAATAAAGTCGTTTTGACAGTCGTCAACCTGATAGAAATTTTTAGATTAGTTCGTAAAATATGCAACCAAGTCAGAATGTACATGCGGGTGTGTAATGTGTAATGTACAACAACCGAAGATGAACTGTAATGCTTATTAAAACACAAAAAACGTGGTCAGAGGTTCATGCGTGCGTAATGATATGCTTACACGTTACTGAGCGTATGATGCGCGTTCGCACTTCCCAAGTGAGAAATTTTGGCCCTCTTTCGGTTGGGGGGATTCTGGAAAGGGGCCCACCATCTTTTCAGCTATGCCCCCATAGTCTCTGGACCCCCAATCATCTCATACCCCAAAACCAAAATTTTGCATTGATCAATACCTATATTAATATTTATATATTTTGTTTGACTCTTTAAAAATCCATTCATATAACTGCTTTTCACCAGGCCAGCTTGATATGTCACACGTCGATAAAAAAATTGAAATTATTTGGGCAACTTTTGACAACATAAGAGGTAAAATTCTTTAACAGAGAAATTTTTACTATGAATTTTAAGATAGAACTGAGAAATTTCTGTGGAGAATTTTTAAACAGTTTGTTATTAGCGTGACTCACTTCTCTCAGAAATGTTTAAAACTACAGCTGCCAGCATAGCTATATATCTATTAGTATAGTGTAATTAAGTAATAATGACGTGACGCAAACATTTTCTGTTCAGAAGACATTAGTGAAGATATTGTTTCTAATAAAAATGATATACGTTTACACAGATTATTTACAGATACTTATAAATTAGATTTGGATTATGCCTATCCGTAAAATAGAATTAAAGGAAAACTTTAATATAATTTATATGACAGTACAACTATAAGTATTCTTCATATTTGACACTGTAATTAGTCCATTAATGCCCATATTGGCACAAGCGCACGCAGTGAAATATTGCGTTAGCCAAGTGTCTTAAGCGCTGTGTGTTTACTTGTGCGTTGTTACTTGCTATATATCCCAATCATTCTTAAGAAACCGAGCAGCAGCTCCTAGATAGCCCCGTAGTTTGCTCACGGCGCTTGAATTTATATAATTCGGGTTCATTTCATGGCGTCGACTTGCGTTTGTTTAAACATTACACTGTACCGAAACAATTCGAGCATGAAAGGATTTTAATTAAATAACATTAAAGATCACCTTTATGCAAATCTCTGTAAATACATCTATATTCCAATATACTACCAGAATTTTTGCTTATCCGTCTAAAAAATAAGCCACTGTTGTATGAGATTTGACTAGATGATTATCATCTAAAACAAATTAGCCAAAAATAATTAAATTAAGATATACCTTGGTACATAAATAATATATTATCTACTAATCGAAATATAACATGTATATATCTCTGCAATCCGCGGCATTAGTTGATATGTCAAAGCTTGTAATACACGATCCTCTAACAAACAGTGACTATTATCGGTCGAAAACAGAACATCTTATTATATGAGCCATGCAATATAAGAGCTATTTATATATATTTACAAACCTTTATAACAAAAGACTGTAATGACTAAATCAGGAAAATAGCATAGTTAGTTGAAGCGAAATTAAGCTATAGATTATATCATTCAACTCGTTCCTGGAGTTCTTTAAATAAAAAATAATGCTATTCATAAATAAATCATTTCGTATTATATCCATTTGTAATATTTGATGCTAAAATCATGGTAATTCTATTATTTGCCTCAAATAATATCTTACAATCCAATCAAATAATATTATCTGCCATCAATATGACTATTTTAACTGCTAATGAAGTCTTCATATTTTAGTCAAGGTGAGTTATATAACACACTAAATAATTCTTAAGACTTTAGAAAAATGTAACTGCTATGAACAAGGATAGAAGAATATATTTTTCCTAAAATGATAAATAAATTGGTTTATAAATTGGTAAAATATCCGAAAAAATTGTAGCATAGATTCCCATACATGCTCATAGGGAAAGAGTGGAGATTAAAGACTCCCTGAGGCGTGTAACTCACCTTGACTGGTCGCCGCACCCCTTCCCTTTGGAGGAGCCGTAGGTGCCTAACCCATAGGTGGCGCTGAAAGTGGCGCACTCCCATCCTATCAACCTCCACCAGCTGATCCCCCTGGGAGTCCGAAAACCCCCTGGTGGACCGATACACCCCCGAGACCTCTTCCCTTGGTGCATGTATGGCAATAGCTCACGGCAGAAAATTTGGTACTTCAACTAGTATCTCGAAGATCATACATGCACGAGCTCGTATGTCCCAGGGAGGGGTGTTCGGGGGGGGGGGTGGTCGGCTTGCGCACATCCCAGGGGGAGGTGTTGCAGATCTGGCTGGGGAACGGGCTATTCGCCCCGTGGATAATCTGACGCATCGGGGGGAGATGATCCCCATGACATGTATGCTCGAACGTCCTACTTTTACAACTTTGTCGCAAAGTCATGTTCAGGTTGCAGGACTTACTGTTTGAAAATTAATTCACATTCTGAATAGATGTTCGGATTGTGGAGATATTTCGGTGCTATATGCACCATAACATAAAGTAAGTCTACAAAATCACTAATGATTTATTATTGTTACTTTTTATTGATACATATGAACAGTTATCTTTTTCTTGTGCTGATGTTTCATCCCCATGCAATGCCCACTGATTTTAAATCCGGTACTTCAAAAGAGTAGAAACGGTTAAAAACGACATTTGAAATTTTTATTAAATGATGTAATCGTTGTCTAAAGTGGCACAATTATCAAAACTGAGCATGAAATGCTATCGTGAAATAGGCTAGGAGCCATCATCCAAATTCAAGCGTAAACGCATGATAGTGGATTACTTCCTGTCAAAGCAGTTTTTGATGTATACAATGTTGCAACAGCCCTGTGATAGTGTACAGGCTCAGAAATATTAAATATTTATTATTTCAACAGCTCTGTTTGTAGTTTGTGTTTTTCGTGTGTTAATGCACATATGACCGATTAATGAATTTATCAAAAGAAAAAGGCAAAATGCACCCCGACGTTTAAAAGTGACATATTTTCATCTCAGATCGAAACTTTATATTTGTAAACGATGCAAATAAAATGCATATGATACGTGATACCTTTATTGTAATTCTTATCGGTGCGACAATATACCTATGTTATCATCGTTATCAACTTTTCATTGTCATTGTTCTATCCGTAATGTAAAAGATTCTTATTTCCTAAATGAAGTATGAGTATAATGAGGAAATCACTGAAATAAACTGTTGTATATCTTTTTGCTGTAAAGACTGTTATACATAAAGGCGCTGCCGTCCTGTAACTTGGGTACTTTCTATAAAGTAAACACAACAGTGTGGGCTCCATAAAAAAGATAAGAAAGGCGGTATTCGAGCACACGATATAGGCCTGACGCGTTTTTCTATGACTACTGCATACACTCTGCAATCATAAATTTAGATATAAAGCTTGTTATATGGCACACTGAGAGACATTTTTTCAGTATAAATATAAATACTGGTATACACATCTTGGTAGCAAAACACAAAATGATTGCTTACTTGACTGAACACTTATGTTACTTTAAACTAGGCTATCTTACCGTTGGATTGTCATCAGCATCACTATCACAATGACCTAGTACAGTGGAAAGTAACTATAAATATATAAATAGCAGTTTCATGATAGTGCCGGCACTGTTATTTTTAGTACTAAATATTAAGGACTGAATATTAAGTACTACCTTTCCTTAAAACCACGCAATGGATAATAATTCTTAAAAATTAAGGACAAGAAACATTCCTTATGTTCAGTACAAGATTTCCATAATATTAAGAAAAATTAAATTTAATGTTAAGGAAAAACTCCTTTTCTTCTGCTGTCCAATGTTTTAGGGAAATGCTTTAGTACTGAATATTAAGGAATATATTCTTTAATGTTATAGGGTATAGTACTATTCGGGAATATATTCCTTATTGTGAGAAGAATATGGTACTTAATATTAAGGGTATTTTGTATTGATATTCTAAAAATTCAAAAAATTATTATACTACACATGTAGCCACTTACATAACAATACCGAACACGCATCGAAATGTATTTTTTTAATTGGTTATTAACTATAACTTGTTTTCTTTGAAAATTTATGGTCTAAAACATCTATAAAATGGTCATCTCCATACCCATGCGACTGCCATGCATAAAAATTGTATCCATTTCTTAGAAGGGTTGTATTATAATAGCTATTTCCGTTTACATTACTGTAATATCTCACTTTTGATACCTAGAATGGTGAAACTGTCGAGTATAGGGAAGAAATATAGTTATATAATATGAATCCGACTAAGGTAGAAAAAGAAAACTCACATTTAGATTTTCAACTTCGGGTTTATATTGTTTTCCGTTCATTTATGGGTACCCAGTAGATCCTGTTAAGCGTACAATATATTGCTATTGGCAAAAGATTATGTTTTGTGAACAAATTCATATTGCTAATAGAAATCAGTTCATAGCTACGCGGAGCTCGTTGTCTTAGATGTATAGATGGGAAATTTTCGAAACTGTAGGAACTCAGAATTTCCCAATTTTCCTAAAATTTTGCCAAATTTTCCCTATTTTTGAAAGTTTTCTCTTATTTTTGCTAAATTTTTATCAAGTTTTTTCAAATTCTACCCAATTTACTACAATTTATCATAAAATCTGATGTTCCGTTTCCTAACCTGAAATTGTTAATATTTAAAAATGGAATATTCCGCATACATTTGGGAAATTTTCCCACCTAAATATAGCTTAAAAATTTTTCCTTATTTTGATAAGGGAAAACTTTCTTTATATGTTGGAAATTTTTTTGCTAAAAAAGTATATAGTGCTATAATTATTTCTTATTATAATAAAGGAAAATTTCCTTCATAAGTAGGAATAAAGTTGTAAAGTAAAAATTGCTTGAATAGTAAGGAAATTAGCACGTAATATTCCGTACCAACATCTTTTAGGAAATATTTCCAATAGATTTTCCCATTTATAGTGAAGGGGTAATAAATTTACCAAGTTGAAAATTAGGAATAATTAATATTCTTTTATATCCACTGCTAAAATTTTATAGCAAATTATTCCTTTAACAATAATTCAGTAGGAAGATTAGCAATGTGTCCTTGCACAGCTGTAGAAGGCGTACACATTTGAAAAGTATTACAGTAACTTCTTGTTTTGGAGCCGGCGCTAACATGTGAGCGCCACCAATGTATGAGGTGAGGGCCACCCAAAGTATGATATGAGGAGGCCCCGACCTATAATGTGAGGGCCTCCTCAGGTTACCCCTTTCCTTCACGCCGGCTGCATGACGCAAGTTTCGGAAAATTTGCCAAAAATTGAGCAATATTTAAGAAAAATTGGCACAAGTTGGCCGTATTTGAGAAAAATAGTAGCAAAATAGTGGAAACTTAGCAAAAATTTAATAACATCCAGGGCTTAATTTCTGAAGACAAATTCAAATACACGTCTGCTCTAAGTGATTAAATATTCCAAAAATGTGAGGATCCTATGGGTGTAAGGGCCCACAATTGGGGGCGTGGGGCGTTAATTCCGGCCCTGATTTGTTTAAATAATGCCATATGTATATATAACTATAAAGTTATTATAGATTTAAAATTACGTACCCATGTTACAAGCATATGTATGGCTATGGACAGTCGTGAATGAAATTTACGGATGTAGAAGCTAAATGACTGCGCTGATATTGCAAATTAAGGACAATGTTTCAATACCACGAATACCACAATGGTGAACCTCGAATGAATTGCGTCAACAGTTATTTTGTTTTTTATTTGCGCTACTTCGCCCCTCAAATTACTTTCAATTACAATCTAACGCTAGCCTAATCCGACTTTATCGCCATACTGGACACCAGTGGGCCGTTGCAGCAGCCGCAGTTGAACTATAGTTCTAGTCGACCGAACCAAAAATGTAATTCGTAACATTTCTTGACTGGCAGTACAATTTCCAACACATGGCGCCACAACAAAGTAAATATAATTGCACAGTATCATTCCTTGATACTCGTGCATACTACTGAGGTGCGTGGTCTGCTGATCACTTCCCAGAGAGAAAATTTGTGCGGTGTCTTCCGAAAACAACTGGTACAATTATACACTGCATCGTAAGGAGCTACCGAACCTTGAGGATTATGGACGGCGAGACGAGTCAACTACTGCGGAACATGTTTCAAGTTCTTAGTTCTCAGAAATTTTCTTTGGACGATTCTACACTGTGCCAACACTTGCGATATCTTCCCACGAAGTAAGGATTATGCTAGCAGCTTTTGCGAGCACTGTCAGACAATACCCAACTGAGGTGCATGGTCTGCTTATCACTTCAGAGAGAGAAAATTAATGCCATGTCTTCCGAAAACAACTAATGTAATGATTGTCTGCATCGTAAAAGCTACCGAACTTTGAGGATTATGGACGGCGAGACGAGTCAACTACTGCGGGTCATGTTCCAAGTTCTTATTTCACATGATTATTCTTGGACGATTCTACACTGTGCCAACACTTGCAATATCTTCCCACGAAGTAAGGATTATGCTAGCAGCGTTTGGGAATACTGACAGACAATGTCTAACTGGGGCGTGTGGTCTGCTTATCACTTCACAGAGAGAAAATACATGCGACGTCTACCGAAAACAACTGTTACAATGATTTTTTGCATCGTAATACCTACCGAACTTTGAGGATTATGGACGGCGAGTCGAGTCAACTACTGCGGGACATGTTCCAAGTTCTTAGTTCTCAGCAATTCTCCTTCGACAATTCTACACTGTGGCAACACTTACAATATTTTCCCACGAAGTAAGAATTCTGCCAGCAGCGTTTGCTAGTACTGACAGACATTGTCCAACTGAGGTGCGTGGTCGGCTTATCACTTCACAGAAAGAAAGTTCATACCGTTGTCTTTCAAAAAACAACTGGTACAATGATTCTCTGCATCGTAACAGCTACCGAACTGTGAGGATTGTGGACGGCGAAACGAGTCAACTACTGCGGGACATGTTTCAAGATCTTAGCTCTCAGAAATCCTTTTTGGACGATTCTACACTGCGCCAGCAATTGCAAAACTTTCCCGCGAAGTAAGGATTATGCTAGCAGCGTTTGCGAGCACTATCTTACAGGTTATGCTAGCAGCGTTTGCGAGCACTATCTGACAATGTCCAACTGAGGTACGTGGTCTGCTTATCATTTCACAGACAAAAAATTCATGCGATATCTTTTTAAAACAACTGGTACAACGATTCCCTGCATCGTCACAGCTACCGAGCTTTAAGGATCGGGAACGGGGAGACGACTCAGCTACTGCGGGATATGTTCCAAGTTCTTAGTTCTCAGCAATCTTCATTAGACGATTCTACACTGTGCCAACGCTTGCAATATCTTCAAAAGAAGTGAGAATTGTGCTAGCAGTGTTTGCGAGCACTGACAGACAATGTCCAACGTTGTAGAAAATTACCTGTACATCCTTTTTTTTTAATTCATTCATGATGAGGCCCGTGGGATACGAGGTATTGACTTACCCCTTAAGGCTTGAAGCTCCACCTAGGTCATATTTAACACTCCTGAAGGCTCAATACGCCAAATATTGCCAAATGGAAGATTTTAAGACATTTGGCAAAGATAAACACGCGTTGGAGAAAATTTTGGCAAAAAATTGTAAAAAACTCGCGAAAACTGGCAAATTTTAGCTAAATACAGTATTAATTTGTGTGCATTGACTACACACACTTTGGAAGTTAGCATGCCAAATTCATCAAACTGTGGATATTGGTAGGCCAGTTGCTCACTGCTTGTACATTTCATCATGTCGCTACCTACAAATTGATGCAAATGGTATCCAACATTCTACAAATTGCTGCAACTGCCATGCTGCCATTTACAACTTAGTGCAACTGGCATGATACCCTCTACAAATTTATACAAGTGGCATGCCAATATCCACAAATTAGTGCATGTGGCATAATGTTATCTAAAACTTGGTGCAAGTTGAATGCCTATAATTTTGCGTTGTTTACCAAGTGCCTCTTCTCACAAAACCTACACGAATTGTAACCGATTGATTTTGACATTTTGGCTTCTTGTAACCGTTCAGTTTATAAGTGTTGCTACGTGCAACAAATTTTCTGCCGCTCATTTTAAATTCTAAGTAAAATTATGCATCATTTACAATAAGATGCGTGCGCATGGTCATAAATTATGTCACACATTCAAATGGGCTAGCTACTATGTCACGCAGACAGTACAACAGGACTGTTAAAATTTTGAACACCCTAGCTAGGCTATGCGTTTGTCAGCGACTGTCGAGCCGGACTGTGCTTTTGTCACCAGTCGTTCAGCTGTGCCCCTATAACTTAAGCCAAAGACTATTTAGTCTGCGAACATTAAGTTTTACTATATTTGCGTATCTAAATAATGCCCCAAACGCGGCATAAAATGTTAATTCTGTATATTAAAACAAATATATAACTTAGAATTAGTGTGAGAAATTACAGAACAAAATGCTACTATACAAAACACAACACTAAATACAATTTCTCACTTGACAGTTTAGCCGAACTTCTCCGTTTATCACGCAGCGCCTAGCTAAGCTCCCTTTTGTCACATTAAGACTAGCTAAGCTATAAAAATGTACCATAACCCGAACTAGTTGAGTTGAGTGACATAATTTGGCTCTGGCGCGCGCATCTTATCGTAAATAATGCATTATATCCTACGTTAAGCTCTTACAAGAGTTTGCCTGTACATTAAACATTTACAGTTGTGTTGAAACTGGATTTTTGTCTTAGAATATAATTGCAGCTCAAATCAAATTTAGGAATTCATAATGTGACAATAGATCTGAGTGTAACCATGGGTATAAAATAAAATTAATATGTCACTGGCAATGCGTTGTTTACATAAGCGGTAGAATACAAATTGAATGAATATCATTTAATGTCCCAACACGTAAATGCAATTTAACTCGCAGTAAAATTTATTTTGGCGAGGCAATGAACTTTAGCTTAGGATTTAGACCCGATAATTCGTCACGTTTACATGTTTTGTGGATCAAAAAACTTTCTGTGATATAGAGCGCGTTTAAGCAACCCGTCATAACGCAGCCGTAGTTCTTGTTTCACCTATATATTCTGATGCCTATTAAGCGATATTGAACTAGGTGTTTATTGTCACAGCCGTCAGGGTGTGTCATTGTTTTCTCCTTTGATCAGATTGTAAATTACCAGCTTAAGCTCATTGCTAAGTCCGACTGCGGTTTTATGGATTGCTTTATAAATTCAACTGTTAACCATCTAGGTTACAGTAAGCATCTAGGATTCCTCCTTCCTCAAATATGACGATGCTGCTATCGCTAAATGTCGATCTATAAATGATGATATATTCGATTTAGCGAATTTTCGAGATTTACTGAAGAATATTATGAATTTAGCTGATAATTTTGACTTCATACTAATGGTATAGCGATGTTTTGGCTGACTATTTTCCGTGTGGTACCCGGATTGGGTGGCACAGGTTGCTTTACATTTACGGGTAAAACCTAATTTTTTATATACCGTGAAATAAATATATACAGTCCATCTGGAATTGCTGCTATTACATTTCGATTTCATGTCGATCGCGTTGTCCCTCAAAAATCGTTTATAGCTTCTGCTTTTCCTCGTATTTGACCCTATTGTAACTCAAATTATCTACTTTACCGATACTCGGTATTACACACATAACAAATACGACACACCTAGAATTTAAAGTAATTGCTGATAATTATCTGAAGGATAAGAGACAACACCAATCCCGTAATCTTGTTTGCAGACGGCTGTCGTGTATAATTGTCAGCATGCAAATATTTTCAACATGATATTCCTTAAATAAATTTTTATGGCCCATGTCAAAATTAGGGGCCGAAATACAATGTATGCCACGCTGTTCTCGAAATACTAAGCCTATGTCTTAATGTTAGAATTAGCTAAGGTCTCTATATGAGCCATGTACTAACCTAAGCCTAAATCGGCAAGCTGAACTTTTTTTCTAACGTTATAGAGTCTGGCCCCTAAAGTTGACATGGGTCATTTTTGTTACGGATAGGAAGTGTCGCCGTTTTAATAGTACGTTAAAAATCGAATATACGAACAGCGTTTTCAAGCAGTGGTAATGGCAATATATAGTCGCTGATTTAGCAGTAAAATATTGTTTGATCTTCTCAGTACAACGTTACAACAATTTCTGATCAATTCATGAAACTATTTATTTCGTAACAGTTAGCTTTTGTATTATAAAGTTAGCATTGTAAGTACTATGAAGAGGAGATTCCAAACAATGCTATATTTGCACTGTATCATTTCGCCAAACTATACACTAAACTGAAATGTATTAAATTGCACAAAATGTCAATTGTGCTTATCCCAAAATGCCTAATATAACATATTTCTTTTAAAGTAACAGTGATCAAAATCAAGCCCTGGCTGCATACTGAATAAGAATTACTTTCCGACATTATAACTTGTCTCAAATAATTTCGAAGATAAAATGCAGTTATGCATCGTTTACGATAAGATGCGTGCGCACGGTCCTAATTATGTCACACATTCAAATTGGCTAGCTACTATGTCACGCAGACAGTACAACTGGACTGTTAAAATTTTGAACATCCTAGCTAGGCAATGCGTTTGTCAGCGACTGTCGACATGTTTTGTGCTTTTGTCATGCGTCGTTCAGGTGTGCCCCTATAACTTAAGCCAGAGACTATTCAGTCCTCGAACATTACGTTTTACTATACGTATCTAAATGATGCTTCAAAAGCGGCATACAGCTGAAAACGTTAATTGTATATATTAAAGATATTCTCAAAACGATAATCATCATGCCATACGCGTTGCTTTAGTTGCGCATGCCGTTATAATTCAAAATGATGCGTAGACTTTCAAGAAAATCATCGAACAGCTTGTGTGAAGGTTGAAAGGCTACTTCGTGTACCTCGATGACATCATTACCTAAACCAGCAGCTACGATGAGCACATTCAGCATCTACAGCAAGTGTTTCAACGCCTCGACGACTACAGGATCGCTAATAAAGCTCAGAAATGTCGATTAAACAAGAACAGTCATCAGAATCTCGGTCATCATGTGAACAGCAACGGAATATACCTTATGAAGACTAAATTTCAAACCATTCAAAACATTCTGCGTCCCATTACGAAAAATAAGCTATAACATGCTTTACAAATGATCAATTTCTGCCATCGATTTATCTCACCTAGAGTATTTCGTGGAAACAAGAATTCTGCGTTCCTGGAATCTCTGAGGAAACCTTATTCACTTCAACTACAACCATATTCGATATATTCTTATCTAAGTCGTGATGCAATAATTTCTATAAATATCATGTATTAGATAGACAATCAATTGATCTTGTTCCATTTTGATCACACCAATACCACATAATAATATTATTATATTATGTTACAATATATATTATATTGCATATTATAATATTTATAAAATGTAATCGTATACACAGTACAATACAAAACGATATGTAGTTATACATTATATTTATACTGCTGTATTATATAATACATAATACGCCTGTGGCGCAATGGTCAGCGGTGCAGGACACACAATAATAAGGCCGCGTGTTAGAGCCTTCATGTGCTTATAAGCTTCTTATGCAACAGACTGAGGACACTTTGTTCCAGCACCTGTAAAACACAAACGTCGTGCCTGGAAGATAAAAGAATTTTCTTTCCGGGGTTGGCATCTCTTCATGGTTTATGTTTTGCCTGCAGCAGCCAATAAAGTTCAGCTTTCGAACACATAGTATAAATTGAGGATCTTTAAAATACTTTTAGCTATAATGTACATATAGGCAGCTATGTGTCGTTTGAAAACTACATTCGCAATTGCGCGTGACTCAACAAAACACTAAGAAATTCTAGTTTAAATTAGTGAGATAAAGCATTTACACCTATACGGAGCTGTTCGGTCAAACTACAGGGGCGTTTGAAATAGCTAGCTATGATGTTAATACGAAACAGATATATATATAGAACAGATAGGTAGACTTGGCTGTTCAAAGATCTTCTCGGCGAGGCTTAACTGCTGGACGATTTAGAGTCAAAGGTCACCCAAACTATATGAAATGCTCCTAATATTGTCGAACAAAACATCATATAATTTACCGGTTTATTGACTTAAACTGTAAACATTGGGTAATGTATATTAAACTGTTGAGTTCCATTTGGCATTTCTATAAATTAGCATTCCAGTCATACGATGTTAGTGTTTTGAGCTCGATGTCAGATGGTTGCAAACGCTGTTATAATATTATTATATTTACTAACCCAACTGTCAAAAAATTTCCGTCGATGGCATTCAAATTATTTGATTACTCTAGTCAAAATCTATCGATATTTAAATATAACATGTCATATAGATCTTATAATTCTATGTCCAAAAATGCAAAACGCTTTGGAACAAACAAGTTTTCCTATTGTGTACGACATATATGTGAACCTAATGCAAAACAAATACTACTGTCGTTTCAGAACAAATCAGTAGATTGAAATTAAAAAAGAAAAAGACGGAAAATATGCGTTAAAACAGAATACAGTAACAGAAAATGAGAATGTATTTTCCATAAAAATGGCAAATGAAGGCTTTCGGCTTAAATGGAACTACAGCTGATTGCGAGCCCTTTGCGTTATAGTATTTTTCTTGTGTCATACCTTCGTATATATGTATTTGTCCGTTGGAATTGCAAAGACTCTTTTAGATCGGAGCAACGATAGTGATATAGATTAGTGGCTACTTCACATTTTGCCGTAGCTAACTGATTCTGGTATAATTCATCTTTGCTATAAAAGTTATTGTAACATTATGCGAAATACGCATTATTTAAAGCTGCACGAAAGGGTGGATAAACCTAAACCTTATGGTCCCAAAGCAATCGGTTAAAATCGCCGTACATAAACCTAAACTTATTACATATGTACAATACACGGTGCAGGTTCCAGATCCTAAGTGGCATCCGGGGCATCGGGGTAGAGACCCGGCATGACGAGGGTCGGCGTTTAGCTTACGATGATGTTATCCGGTCGGGGAGGGATTGAGTGGGTGGTAAGGGTGTTAGCAGCGCAGGGGTTGTAAAATCTTCGAAGCCAACGAGGATGTCAAGGCAACTGCGGGGAAAAGGGAAGTCAACCGATGGGGTGCAAACGCCCCAATGGGTAATCCTACTTATCCTCATAAAAATACCTGTTGCCGGGACTAGAATCCAACTTTATCTGTTGAATACCTCGTGTTTAAAATAATAGCTGTTAAGGCAATACACTCGCACTGCTTCACATTGGACGCAAATTTAGCGCTCCATTTATATACATAAAACGATAAATACATTTTTCTCGATCAACGAATCACGACAACTTGGATGTATATGATACAACCTCCATTGAGGACTAACCAAATTTCAACTTTTGCATGTTGATTGAATCACCTGTGAAACAACCAATTTTATAGAAAAAATGCTGCTAAATATGCAAGGTCAAGAACTTGCAGTGGATAATATTTAAGTCTAGCGAACATAGAAAGGTGGGATAGTGCAACTGAGCTAGGCAACGCATAAATAATGAGCTAAGCGAGGCCGTCAAGCATAAAGTAGAGAATTAATTAGAAATTTTTGTAATGAAATTATGAAATTTCTATGACGTTTCAGCTTTGATAGGGAAAACATGGGCTACAGCAATTATGATTACTTGTATAATAGATGGTGCTCTTTGAAATCCAATGGAAAAAATTTCTCCCCGAAAACATTTGATTTATAGTGTCTTGAAAATATTAGAAAATTACCGGCTTCGTGCAATTTATAAATTCCCACAAATTTTCAGATATGTGGTTAATTACTGTTATGCGACTGGCACCCAGAATATTGCAGGGTGCATTTAATTTAGCTACACCAAGAAATTTTCGAATCAATAATTTCGATGTAACACCCTGAATATTTCTGGGGAATTTTTTACCCCTGCATAAGTTTTACAGTGGATAATCTATAATTAATTACCGTACTGTAAAGTTCTCCAGTATTTCTTGTACGTTTCACCATTAACCCTTTTATAATTTCTGTTTTAAAGAATAGTTCCAATATCAACAGTCCGCATAGGCGTTCTTAATTGTATTCGGTTTCGTTACCTTCGGAAGATGCCTGATATAGTGTAAGAAAATCTTTTTCAAAAAATGTTTTTATATCCTGTTTGAATCGTGCAAAAATTAACGGGATCTATTCATGCTTTATCGGATTATGTGTGCTGACATGAAATGAACTATGGGCGATATTTAGCTAAGCTTTCTGATACCTTGTTGTGAAAACACCGAATTGTTTTTGAAACATTCGATACAACTCATTAATGGGGCTCGAATGGTGTATACAACTGATTTCTTTGTCGAGAAAATGTTTTGGTAACGTGAAAAACTACTTGTCATGAATGACTAAGATGGTTATTTTCTAACAGGTCTAGAGTAGTGCAACCAAACGGTATCAAAACTACCAAATTATCTATAAAATTGACAAATTTCGGGCTGAGGAAAAAACTAAAAGAAAAGATCCAATTCACCAAACATTTCTTTCGTGTCCGCATCTTTGGGCATCAGCGTCCCAAAGTTGGGTCTTGTAGCCCAAAATCAACCGACAACTCCAGTCGTAAGAATATTTTGTTAATGTGGATATCATGTATTGGTTGGATATATTTGAGTACGTGCTGATAAGCAGCAATCACTGCTGGGTATCTGGCCATAAATTTTGTACATTGTTAAGTTTGAGAGACTATTGCGCGGACCTTTATCAAACAAACTTCGAAATCAATACCTATGACGACGCGCAGATAATAAAACGTGAGGATAACGCCGAATGCGAAGAGATATTAGTTGCATTAATTTTATTCACATTTTTGCTATATTTTAGGAAAGAGCGGACTTTGTTTACAAAACAGTGCAGTTTCAAAACTTAATCTTCCATACAACATGGCACTCTTACACAGCTGGCGTTGAATATTAAATCTAAACTGATTTGCTTTAGAAATGAATTATACGTGTACAGTTGCGGCCAGAATTAGGTGCAATTGAGCGAGCACTCGTTCGCTACTCGCTTGCTAGGGGTCGTTTGCCTAACTCCGGCTAATCGCTCGAGCCCGCTGCTCGCGAATAGAAGTTCGCAATATGCAAGTCAGATTGCCTGCTTACAAGGCGCACCCTTTTTATTATTGATATTATAACATTCGTACAAAATTGCACAAACAAAGTCATGTTATAAAAGGTCAAGATTTCATTTATAGGTTATAACTTAATGCATTAGAAAAAATAGATAATTTCAATCTAATGTAGCGATACACAATTCAGACTCTGCCTTCATTTCGACCAAAACAACATACATTTTATGCAATGATAGTGACTATGAACAATGATTTACGATAATCTGATAGCTTGCTCAGAATTCCCACGTGTACTCCCTTTTCAACATGAGCCGCCGCTGAACCCGACCACTCGCTCGCGCTGAGTCGAACGAGAGCGGTCATCCGCAACAAATGGCTCGCATCAAGTACCCGAGCTGCTACTCGGTCGCACTTGTTCGCTGCTCGCTTGCGGTTGCCCGCTCGAATGTTGCACTTAATTCTGACAGCAACTGTATAGCAATACCGCACACTGAAATGAAGCTTAAACTTGATAACCGCAAATGCTCTTACAAATAGTACGTAAGAAACTCGATGCTCTGGGTAATTAGTTAATGTACAATTCAAACAAAAACGTTATATGAGACGTTAATATTATAATATTACATTTTCACTATAAACTAAACATTGCTAATGAACTGAATTGTGAAACATCATTGATGTTCAATATTCTTCAACTTAAGAAAGCAGATGGCTCCCCGGCGCCGGAAGGGTGTGCACTGAGGGGTTGAGGTGGGGCAGGTAAGGAATGGTAATATATATTGCAACGCTGCACACTCAACTAATGATGGGACCTATTGACCATGGGTAGCTTGGCAATTCTGAAAAACTTCGAAATTGCATGTAAATTACATTTTGATGATGCAAAAGAAACGTAGTAATTCGAGACGCCAACACATTTTATATAACCCATTTAATAAGTAAAATTTATTAGCTAAAGTAACTGAATTTTAAAATTACCTAAATTTTGAAAATTTCTTGATTGTATTTATATTAATTACTTTTATGTTCATATATTTTCTTTTTCATTTCAGCTATAGAAACTCAACGTATCGTGGCGATCGCCGCCCGGAATTGCACGCCATCGTTTTCCGGAGCTGCCTGAGAAAAACCAACGCTTTACTGGAACTTCTCTTTTGCCAAACCGGTATTCGAAGTCGACGAATTTAGGTGAAGGCCAGCGTTTGACTGTCGGATCGGAATATTTTTCCTGTTCATCATCCGGTTGTTCAATTTCATTTTCAGATGCACCATTATCGTGATCCATGTTGACCACATACGCACCCGGCGACTCAGGATACGTCTTGCGAGGAACAAGCAAAAATGTCGGCCGTTTGCTAGGACGCTTGAACCGGTGAGAACCAGCTTGAAGAACTTGGAATTGGCGTGATTCGACGAGAGAGGTAGGTATACACCCCTGAAATTATTCTAGTTATATAACTCCTAGGAAAATGTCATAGCCAAATTTTAAATAAGGTTTTTTTCTTCTCGCTTGTAAGTCGGAATTCATTTGTGTATTCTGCAACGTTTAAAGAGCTGACGTCACTCCCAGGAGTCGAATCCGGGATATACGATTAAAACAATGGATATATCTAGGAGCTGTTTCTTCGACTTTTTAAACAACCTCGCAAGGTCAGCGAATATCGACACACGTCCAAACATGCACCATACATCAAACTCGTTTACACTACACTTCACAATTATGGGCGGAATCCGTTTGACAGCAGTGGACATGAAAGTAGAAGAAACAGTGGTACAAAGCAGTTTTACGATTTAAATTTTACGAAACAAAAATACGTAGAACAAGAATAAAATTGTAATGTTGTCATTTAAACTTTATTTTCAATTCAGTGCTGTTTCGTGTCCATGTTTGCTAAATGTAATCAGGTCACGTTTCAAGTATTTTTACGACACAGCTTAGAAAGCCATATTTAAAACTACTTGTTTTGCGTTGTGGTAGGCTCACAACGGAGTATCGATTACATGTGTATTTATATTTAATTTTTATAGCAAACGGTTCCCACATTTGTCATAACGCCGCCAATATAATGGATTTACATTGCAGTAAGCTCCAAGAGAAATGGCTCGTAGATTTTCAGATCTGACCAAAAACTTTTTGTGCATTATTTCTGATGAATAATTAACTTTATTAAATGTTGTGCATTAAAACAATGATTTCCAATTAGGTGAATGATTAGTTCGTCGACGCCATATAATGAGCTTACTTTCTTCTGGAGAATTTTCGCATATTAGCCATAATTTATGTAGCGTTCACGTTATAATGTCCCCGGCGTTTGGAACCTATGTACACCACACAGTGTCAGGTGTCGACAACATGGTGTCTTCGACACCCCATGTTTTTTATTTTTTGAAAGGTAGCTAGGGGCATTGCCAGTTCTCGACAGTGTCAAGCACACCGGGTCTTCTTGCAGTTTTATTGACAGTGCACGGCATTATTTAGTCAACGTTCATAAGGCTTAGATACAAATATAGATAATTTAAGAAAAACTACACAGCACAGTTGACCCAATAAGCCGCATTAGCTATAGACGGTGTCTGTTACAGTTAGTTCGCCCCAAATTTGTAGCTATGGGTGTGGACGACACTGTAAAGAAAACATGTAATAGCTATGGTGTGTCCAACACCCTCGACAATTGATTTACAGTATGGGTTTACCCTCACTGTCTATACGGTAGGGTTGGGACTACAAGGAAACAAAAGTTCCAAACAGCTGGGACATTATAACGTGAACACCGCATTACTATATTGTTTAACCCTTTAGCGAATGTAGTTGCTTTGGTGCATGTAATCTTATACAATATGAAGCAACGCATTATTACTCGGTTCGTTCATTTGACAGCCTGCTGTTATTCGCTTGCGTTATGAGGAATCTTAAAGATCAGAGCAACAGCGTCGTCGTATCTTGGTTATTAGCAAGCCCAACTCAAGAGCAAACGGCTTGGGTTCGATTCCTCGCGCGGCAGCAGTTTGTGCAACGATAGCCCACTGCAAATTAATTCATGGCGTTAAAAATAATTCTGACAGTTGTTTGTATTTTTAAATAATACACCAAATGTTAGGAAAACCAAAACTTTCTTGGAGCGTTTCGTATCAATCACCAGAAGTAAGATATGACTTAAGACGACATTCCCCTTCGTATTAACAATTTAGATTTCAATATCAAAGGAAAACGTTGATAAATTATTATATACTTTACTGCTTTACTTATAGGTAATCTTCGCTCATGGACACAATACATACATAATAGGTGTCCATAATACAGTATCGTGGGTTATATACTGTCTGCTGACGGTCGAGACATTCGTAAGCCGTATTAACCCCAGCTCTACCCAGGGACCCCACAGAAAAATTTTATCAATTATGAGCAAAATTGTAAAATTATTAGGTAAATAATAGTAAGAAATGGAAAATTACTTTAAGCCCCCACAGAACCATTTTATCAATTATGACCAGAGTTGTAAAATTATGAGGCAAATAATTGGGAAGAAATGTAAATTTATTGTAAACCCCAACAGAAAAATTTTATAAATTAAGAGCAAAGTTGCAAAATTATGAGGTAAATAATTGAGAAAAATGGAAAATTTTTGTCAACCCGCCCCCCCCCCCCGCAGAAAAATTTTATCAATTTTGAGCTAAGTTGCAAAATTATGAGGTAAATAATTGGGCAGAAGTCTACTTCCGGGACTTCCCGTTTTCCTGCGGGAAATTTTATTTTATTTCCATGTGTGTCTTGTATAATAGACATACACTGAATTGTATTTATTTTTTGTTCGGTTACTTCATTTTCTGTGCAGAGTGAGTAATATTTCTCGTTTTCGCATTTTCTACTTTTAACGGTAAATTGTGAAAATTGTGTGCGTTGCTTTATGTGTGCCCTACAGTGAAATTGGGAACTTGGGAAATCGGGAAAATGGAAATTAGGAAACGCAAAAATTGTATTGGGAAATTGGGAAAACGGGAATTGGGAAACTGAGAAATTGTATCAGGAAATTGGGAAATCGGGAAATTGGGAAAACGGAAAATCGGGAAATTGGGAAAACGGGAAATCGGGTAATTGCAAATCGGTAAAACAGAAATTGGGAAACGGAGAAAATGTATCGGGAAATCAGTAAATTGGGAAAGCGGGAAATTGGGAAAACAGGAAAGTGGAAAATCGGGAAATTGGGAAAACGGGAAATCAGGAAATTGGGAAAACGGGAAATCGGGAGATTGGGAAATCGGCAAATTGGGAAAACGGGAAATCGGGAAGGCTGAATACTACAACGTGGTTATCTACAATCCGCCGCGGATAGTTCATGCCTTTTCCAGTGGTTTTAAATGTGTGTTAGGGTCGATGAACATCAGTTCCTGAATATAGTCTGTCTGCGGTTGCTGGGTTATGCATTGCGTGCTAGGCATCAAGCATAGTCCATATATAAGCTTTAGTACACTGAATACAATCATCGGGATCTACAACTTTTCAGAATAATACTTTTGTGGAAAATCTCCCAGGGCCGCTACAAGCCAAAATATGGTAGGGTGATCTTGTTCTAGAAATCAATTTTTCAAATTTCGTCAAGCTTGGTTTAAAGAATTGTGTAATCTATCTTCATTTGTTAAGTTATGTATCGCGTACAGGCCAAGAAGCATGGTGTATATTATATTCTCCGGTAGGCTGAACACGACAATGTGGTTATCTACAATCCGCAACGAATAGTTAATGCCTTTTCCAGAGCTTTTATATGTGTTTAGGATCGATGAACATGATTTCCAAAATGCAGCTTGTCTTCGGTTACTGGGTTATGCAATGTGTGTTAGGCATCAAGCATGGCCCATATATGTTTTAGTGCACTGAATACAATCATCGAGATCTACAACTTTAGCAGCAATACTTTTTGTGGTAAATCTTCCAGGGCCGCTACAAGCCAAAATATGGTAGGGTGATCTTGTTCTAGAAATCAATTTTTCAAATTTCGTCAATCTTGGTTTAAAGAATTGTGTAATCTATCTTCATTTGTTAAGTCATGTATCGCGTACAGGCCAAGAAGCATGGTGTATATTATATTCTCCGGTAGGCTGAACACGACAATGTGGTTATCTACAATCCACAACGAATAGTTAATGCCTTTTCCAGAGCTTTTATATGTGTTTAGGACGATGAACATGATTTCCAAAATGCAGTTTGTCTTCGGTTGCTGGGTTATGCAATGTGTGTTAGGCATCAAGCATGGCCCATATATGTTTTAGTGCACTGAATACAATCATCGAGATCTACAACTTTTAGCAGCAATACTTTTTGTGGTAAATCTTCCAGGGCCGCTGCGAGCCTGAATATGGTAAGGTGATCTTGTTCTAGAAATCAGTTTTTCAAATTTCGTCAAGCTTGATTTAAAGAATTGTGTAATCTGTCTTCATTTGTTAAGTTATGTATCGCGTACAGGCCAAGAAGCATATTTTTTGATAGACTGAATATGACAATGTGGTTATCTACAATCTGCCACGAATAGTTCATGCCTTTTCCAGGGGTTTTAAATGTTTGTTAGGGTCGATGAACACCAGTTCCTAAATATAGTCTGTCTTGTGTTGCTGGGTTATGCATTGCGTGCTAGGTATCAAGCATGGTCCATATATAAGTTTTAGTACACTGAATACAATCATAGAGATCTACAACGTTTCCAAACAATACTTTTTGTGGGACCTCTCCCAGGTCCCTGCAAGGCTGAATATGTCGCGGTGATTTTTTCTAGGGATTAAGTTTTCAAATTTCGTCATTTTATTAATGTGGTTGTGAAAGCAGGCGAGTGTTTTGCGTTGTAAATATGTCAAATGCGGCTGTTTTTGGGACTCGACTTGACCATATTAAAGTAGCTTAAAAGGGTTTCAGGGGCTTTACGTTCGACGAACTTGATATCTAGAATTATGTAGTCTGTGTTCATTTGTTAGGTTATGTATCACGTGCAGGCCATCAATTTTTCAGCACGCTGAATACGACAATTTGGTTATCTACAATCCACCACAAATAGTTAGTACCCTTTCCAGGGCTTTTAAATGTGTTTAGGGTCGATGAACACGATTTCCAAAATATAGTGTCTTTTCGGTTGCTGGGTTATGCATTGCGTGCTAGGCATCAATCATGGTCCATATATATGTTTTGGTACACTGAATACAATCACCGAGGTCTTGACCTCTCCTCCGTGTTTTAAGTCACTGTCACAAAACAGAAAGATTGGATCAAATTTACTCTTAATTCAAAGTTAAAATCAGCCAATTACAAGCATATTCCAGTCTACAGCTATAAAAGCAAATATTATTTCAGCTCCATGGCCCGTGATAGAACAAGTTTGGACGTATATACCTGTAGTGATGTAACTATTAATTAAAATTCATAGCATAATGAAACACAGATTAAGAAAAAATTAAGGGAAATAGACCAACAAATTTAGACACAAAAATGAATGAATTTATTTTGAGTTCTTTTCGCGGAGTGACACAGTTGGATATCTGACGCGTATAATCGTGTTTCGTCGTAGAAAACCCGCATAATTATAAAGCGATGCAATATAATATATTTTTTCAGCTATAATTACATCAAATACGTATAAAATACAATCGATCAACGTACCAAAACAGCAATCAGTACGTATAGCGACATTCCAACACACGGTAGGATTAGCGATGAAGCCATGGTAATGTATTAACGTCCGAGATATGGAAGAAAGTTTTCCAAAAAATATATGCCGGTAAAACTGACAACGAACAAATTATTTATTACACGTTTAGTTCACTGTGATGGTCTGCTGTTTTAGCTTATAGAAAGAACTTTTGCCAAGTGGCAAGCACGCGAGATGAGAAAAAGTGCTACAAAATGTCAAATAAACACTAAGTCCTGAATAATCTTTAAAATAATATTGGTGATTATGAAAATAGAAAGGCCAACGAACGAACGAACGACCACAACCGACCGTAAGAACTCCAGTTCAAAAAAATTAGGTTGTTTGTATTTCTTAGCGCTTCTGCTGAACGGATGACACAAGTATTCTTCTAGTAAAACCGAGCCAGCTTCTAGGCTATTTTCATATTACGACGAAAACAATAGTCATAAAGATAAGAGTAATACCAAAAATAATAATAGTAATAATACTGATGGTTGTGTTAAAGTGCCTGTAACAATATAAATTTTGAAGTATATTGTAGCAGCACAAAACTAAAATTACACAAATTTACAGAGTTTAACATGACATCAGATTCATGTTGAACGGATATATGCTCTTTAGGGGAGAGGTTGTATTATTGTACTTAAGGCATCGGACCCTCTTGACAGGTAGCCCGTCCTTTTTGAAACTCCACAGCGACACTTCATCCACCTCGACCTAGGCGCGCGAAAAATTTTACTGTAAGTTAGCCCAAATCCGGGGAAAATGGGCAAAAATAAGGATGAAATTGCCAAATATTAGGAAAATATTTTTATCGTATAAAATTCTGAGAATTTATCCTCCTGGAGAGCCTCCCTCTCCCCGTAGCACAAGATAACTCCTCGAGACATCGGCTTTTGCATCTGTGCTCCAAATGATACATATAGTATAATAGACCCAAGGCACGTGACTAAAATAACTGGTTATACATGACTAAAAACGGGACACTGATTGACATTATATATACTATATCGACTGTTTAAACATTTAAATGCTAAAATAAACATACATGTATTAATATATATAATGGTGTTCTCAAAGTGACATTTTAGTCGCTGACTTGTATCCGATTGCTAAAAGGTAGAGCTCAGAGCAATCAACAACCAAATGTCTTTGTAAAAGCTTCTGGAACTGTGATGATAGAATGCAGAAACGATGCTACTAAAATTAATTCTAAAACAATAATCACAAGAATATTCGATAAGTTTTTAGGCTACACTGATAACTCAGGCTTATTACTAGGCATACATGGACATAGTCTACTAGCTTGGGATTTTGTCAGTAAAATAGAATTTGAAATATATAACGTAATTTTAGCCCGCTGGCTCTTTCCATGTTTGCAGCCATTATGGTGCAAATGCAATATTCCTAACTATAGTTAAACTTTCCCGGCGCAAAATGTTTTAAATTACACGTGCTAAATTTTTTAGATAATTCTTAAAGTCCCAGATTTATAGGAAAGTCTGATACCTCATCTCATTATTTTGTACTAAAGTTCCGTAGTTTTTGCCTTTTACATTTTTGGCAATATCTGTGCGGCGCCTAAATTTACACCCATTTTCTCACATAATGGCAGTTTTTATTACACAGCTCGGCGTCATTATTTCATACTCAGTTTGTGTTTTCGCACATTTTGATTTTTCAAAACATAACAAAGCCCCACTTTACTCGGCAGCTAGGCTGTTGATGAACGAGGTGTTAGTGTAAAATTGGGCCAGCGCTAATGTTATGGTAAGAGTCAATTCTTTCCACATAGTTATATGAATTATATATAAAAATATAATTTTGTGACTAATTACATGCTAATTTTGAATGAAATTATATGGCGTTTGAAACTTAAACAAATAAGAACCATATAGGTTATAAATTTATGTGTAGAGCCACATGTTTTACGAACCTGGCTCCTGATATACAATGCGGAACGAATACTGACAACACCTGAATGGCCAGACGCCGGTTATTTGAAGCTAAATGAATTTTCGAAAATTAAATTCTTCGCTTTGAATAGTACTCATTTGGTTACCTAGTAGTGATAGTTAAAAAATCTTAGCTGAACTAAACTGACTAGATCTGAATGAATGGCGATACAATCATTCATACAAACATGCAATACGTCTACATATTGCATATGTGTATACAGGTTAATCTGGCTTATAATCAGAACGGCTCACTTGTTGAATAAAATGAAGTTTTTTTGAATAAATGTAGCAAAATTTTTGCAATAGTTTGATATCCATAGAAAATTCATTTCTTGCTAAGTAGCGCAACACAAGGGTGGCCTTATAGGGGCGGTGGGGTGGCCGGCTGTATCTCAATTTCAGCCAAAACTAAAAAAGTCGCACACTTAAAAGGCATGAATGGTAAAATTAAATTTTTGATTTTTATAAATACACATACATTTCATGAACACTGTGACTGTGTGTGGAGGCAAGCGCCAAAATTTCGCACGCGAAGCCTCGAAATGAATAAAAATTGCATACGTATTGCTAATTCTCGATCTATCTTAGAGGTACGCGTCCACATTATCCATAAAAGATAAATCTCTGTTACTTTAGAAATTAAACGTATTTTCTCTGTGTACAAAGTGTATTTATAGCATACGTTATCCTTTTATAATTATTATATTTTAGATTGTTGTGACTCTGACTCTGACACTTTACTGACTGCATCAGTGAACAAATTTTGCTGAAACTATGTAGGAGAACATCACCTTTTTAAGTAGCACCAGAAGCGCTCTGAGTCGTACCTCAGTGTACAATATACGGTCAAATGAAAACAATAAAGCAAAATATGCATAGTTACGTATTCGGGCAACACCAATTCTCTAGCATTGTTAGTAATTTGATGCGTTACAAAATAAATACACTTAGACCCGCAAGGATTACAGAAAAACTTTCTAAGGTTTAATTCAGCGACTCGACAAAAGTTTGTTCAGCAGTTATACGAAATAACCATTAACTCATGCGTGAAATTATTATGTAACATGATTATTGGAGTAACCATAAAAACATTTTTCACCGCTTTTAATAACTGTTTTAAAATCGTTATTTTAGCTGGGTTAGGATTACTCGCTTACAGATTAAGTTCTGGACTGTCTTTGCACCGTTGGCTATAAAACCCGCGCACTAAAATATTATTACTTAAAATGTATTAGAGTACAGATGCTATTTTATAGTGGTGTCAAATATTTAGTTCAAGAGTAAGAAAGTACGACCTTAAAACCTTGTGTTTATGGAAATCAAATTCCCGACGCCTATTTATATAATCAAGTTAAACATAATACCAAGTAATTTGTATATCAGGAAGCTAATTTTAACTCTTGAGTTAATTTATAATTATTAATAAATTTAAACTTTTTACGCTTAAAATAATTTTTTGGTTCGCGCAATAATGTTCGACAAGCGCACTCCAACGTTAAGAATCGAATCTGGTTTGCATCGTTGCGAGTGGCGCACGAAACCACTGAACTATATAAGAGCTGTTGCTTGTTTCTTAGGAAACTTTGCAAAACAAGCGAATAACAATGCCTAGTACAAATATACATTATGCGATAATCTCAATTAATTAGCGATTATCATACGTTATGCGTCAACGTGCGCTGGCTTCGTTTAACTCGAGTGGATATTACAGAGCTAATATCATACATATTTGTATTTTAGCCGTTTGACAAATAGTATTACTGACATGCAATTTTATAAGTAGGTAAACTTAATTTGAGACAAAAGAAAACAAGATTGCGGTTTAGGCGTTAAAACGGCTTACGTAATAGTTCAGTAAAATGCTATCAATCAAATTTGAGGTTTAGTTTCATTGAAACATTAATGGAACTTCTGAAATCAATTTATTATATGATAATGGCTGGTCTTATTTTGATCAGTTTTCCGCAGTACATATATCGCTGGGTGAGATGTTGTTTAAGACTAAGCGGCTTTCCTAATCAGTTCGGTAACGATAACGCTATATATATATTAAAATTTCGTCTTTACATATCTTTACTGCTACCACATATTGTAAATATCGTAATGTGTAAATGTAGTTTGCCGAAATGGTCCCAGTGCATAAGATTTTTAAACCACACGGGCCTAAAGTCTGTCGGCTTAGTACATGATTTAGTCAGGGGGATAATGTTGTGTGCGGGAACTGACGTAACCTTTAATTTTACATACTGCACCGATTTTATCTTCTGATTTTTCGCGTTCTCCCCGATTTTTGCTCAAGATTTTGTGATTTGTGCTAATAATTAAAAAATTTTCGCTGGCTCACGGCGCATAGAGGCGTGGAAGGCTGCAGGCTATGCACAGGACTTCGAGTAATCGCGGCTAAACATGGCTTGGTTCAACCCATACGGGTAACACCTTTTTTATTATGTGCTCTTATGTTTAAACATACAGCTGAATTTATAATGTTCTCCAAATTTTTCACTACTTAAAAGAACCGTGAGACACGGCTCAACACGTGGTTGTGGCATTCTGCAGACCAGGTACGCTACAGTATTTAGCGCGCTTTTATTTTTTGGTATTGGTAAGCGTCCCAAACATGTATAGTGTGCCGAACCAACAGCTTCAGAAAAAGAATCCGGCTACTGCACTGTGCATTTCATTTAGTGGTCTACATATAATATCGACTTCATCTCGGATTCACAACCTACTGCAGGCATGTGCCCCAACAAAATAACCTAATCTTACTCCGAAAAACATAATCCAGCTACAACTCTTGAGTTCAACACCTGGTAACATTCAGCTATTTAGCTACTACTAACGGAAAAGCCTGCAATCAGTAAGCATAATACATCCACTAATTTTGACCGCGAAATAATACGCATACTAAGTGCCTTGAGTGGCGAAATCCCTACTACCGTCCAAAGTAATTTAAATCTTAAATTAATTCTATAATAAACATTTATAGCAATTAAATTTCTCAAAAGGATGCTAATCAAGATGTAGACCGCCATTTTTGCGCTCAAGCACACTTTGTAAAATTCAAAGTATTTTAAATATACGGTTTAAATACCTTATATACGCTTTCGCTACTACTAGGCAACGCAGGAGATACTGTAAAACACTATCATAACTTATATTCGAGACCAAGTTTCCACATCCATGAATTCGTTAGACTGTAATAATAGATGCAATTATTTGCAAATTTTCATGTTTTTTACTTACAATGGTGAAATGTGGCAATTTGTTGAGGAAATTAGATGAAGATGTGAGCAATAGCTCACATCAAGAGATTTAAACCGTCGCCAGCAAAAACTACCATCCACTGTTGAGTTATGAGTTATGTCACAAACTTTAATATAACTAAACAAGTCGTGCAAGGTCCCACTAGTTAGTTAGATGGGAAAACCATTTTTAGTTTCCACTAGATTTAGGTATGAAATGGTATACAAGATAACTCAATATAGATAACTATATATAAATGGTAAATTTGCTCTAGCTTTTGGTTTTAGGCTATATTTACGTTATCTTGAATTGATGATATTGCACTCAATTTGTGAAAATCGTAATAAAAAGGAATCAACTCTTCTTTCAAGTTCTTTGTCTTTGATTTTTGTATTCAATCGCTTTAGCATTTACCGTATTTTCGACGGCAACACCTAATTTCTTCTTGTATTTGTGTAAATATTGACGTTGTTTAAATGTTGTTTATGGATAGCAACAAATACAGGTAAATTATTTCCCCATTATATGACAAGCCTTAAGTGCAGTTGGTTGTAAATGATTCAATATATGCACCCTATCCATTCCTGATCCATAACCGTTGTTGTAATATCTCGAAGTTGCCAAAAACCAAGGCGATCAACCATACTGCAATATAGCATTATTTAGTAAAGAAAAAATATTTTAATATAAATTTTGGTGCAAAACTTTTTCAAAAATGCCATCGGTCTCTTGAAGTGCATAATAAACAGGTTTTTCAGATAACCATACTATTAGTAGCAGCTATTAATTGCACAACACAACCTGACAAGAGTTTTGTATCTGGCGTTAAGGCCTTTATAACTTTCCTGTCTATAGCTAAAACCCCGCACTTAAAATTTCGTAATTACGTCAACCGGTAACGTTCAATTTTATTACCGCAAACTTTGACAGCACCGAGTCGTAAATAATTGTGATTTATAACGAACTTCCGGTAGTTTAAAATGTCGATTTGTCGATATCCTGTGTTACAGTGATTTACATTGTGTATAACAATAATTAATTCCAAGATGAGCATTGCTAAGAACCATGAATATTTAATTAATACGCGTCCCACATAAATATAAAATTGTTTCAAATTGCTAGTAATGAAGCCAAATATTTAGTGCAACTGCATAATTGAGAAGCTGCTGTAGATACTTCTTATTTAAAATTACATGGGCTTGGTTTTTTTAAATGTAGCGGTACATATAGATAAGTAAGCGTTATGTGGTCGTAAAGTTATGTATTCATAAAGACTAGGGAAGGTAACCTTTTCAGGGTCGAACGCTCTAAGTCAGATTTATACCACCAACATTTCAGATTTTCCAATTCCCCCTCACACCGCCATCCAGGATGGAAGGGGAAAATTTTGCAATTGTGAGCAAATTATAGCAATTTTATTGAAAAAATCGGGAAAACAGGAAAATAATGAGAAAAATTGGAGAGACTGTGGAAGAATGAGATCTCATTTTAAGACGACTGATATAAAATATTCTTAGTTGAATAGTATATAAGAGTTATTTTACGTAACTCAAAGCTTAATTACGTCAAAAGATCGAATAATATTTCATGTTATTGATGATCTGTTTATTAATAATCAGTCTCGATATCATCTACGAGCTATATTTAGTCACACATAAATTCCTGAGCTTGGAACGTTGCCTATCACTCTCCGGCGTTGATACAATCGAATCCCTAAATTGTATTTAAACATTGTACCAGTGTGCAGTAGAATGTTGCCCCGGCTGATGTTAATATTGAGCTGGGCTTTCGTAGGAGCTCTTTGCTCTTAAATAATAGGTATTCAAGATCCATCGCTTTTGTATCTTGTATTAATACACTGATATATAAAGTGTATGACAATAATTATGTCCAAGACGAGTAAGATGATTAAATAGTTCGTAGGGGCGGGGTCTGGAGTGGGATGCGACAAGGAGGTTACTAATAATATTCCCACTGTCACTATTTTTCCTCGTAAACCGACACCAATTAACCAATTTTTGCGGTAATCTTGCTATTTTTGCTCATATAATCCGTAAAGATTTCCGCGTGCCCCCACCGGAGGGAAGTGTTTCTGGGACCTTCGGGGTTTGGAACATGGCCTATGGTTATGCCCCCAAAGTCCCCATGAATAGCAGTACGATAACTGGAATACATGATGACAGAACCCTGACGTATTAATGACCATCCCTGGCTGATATTTTTTAGAACATCCACCATCTTATTATATGAATGGGGACACAGATCATTTCAAATTAATGATCAATATTTTTAAGGATTTTTTATTCGTTCGTACAAAGTAGCAGTGTTTAACAAATCTGTTACGGTTTTTGGTAGTTTTAGCACACTCATATCTATTTCTTACGCCAACGCGTCTGAAAGAAATGTGCCTAGTGACTAACGACCACAACAGGGTTTGCCGTAAAACGCCGGTTTTGTGCGGTTAGATAATTCGCAAACACGTTTGCACCAAAGTCCCATTTGTTTTGCAAAGTCTACAATGTGTTCTATTGCCCTCGTACCGTTTACTTTATGGAATCGTTTTCTAGTGCGGTTACGTAACTGTTGCTCGGCGCAGTCAAAAAGGCAAAAATAGAGTCAGTTCGAGATGGCTAATTACTACTGCATTTCATCACACAATTATAACTAAAATGTTGTTACACTAGAGAAGATGTAATGGCTTTATTTTGCTTAACGTGATTTAGTTATGGTTGTTATTAGCCAGCGTCTAAGAACATCTATAAAGTTTCTGTGAGTTTAAAAATATATACATCGTAAGAGTCCATTACAGGAGTAAAGCGGGCCAGGATTTCAAGGCCCGGCCCGGCCCGTTCTCTAAAAGAGCAAGGTCGGGCCCGGCCCGTTCTCTCCAAGATCAAGGTCGGGCCCGGCCCGTTTGATGAAGGGGTTCGCCCGGCCAGGCCTGTTTGTTAAAATTACTACGCCGGGCTAGGCCCCAGCCCGGCCCGTTTCGTTACTATATAAGTAAATTATCTTTTTGAAACTGTAGAATACAAGTGAAAATAAACGATAAAAATAGCTATTTCTCGCAATGACAAAACGGACCTAAACGGGCCGGGTTGGGCCGCGGCAGGGATTCAGGCTTTACTTCTCACCTCTAGTGTCCATAGGGGATGAAGAAGTTACTTATATCAAAGGATAGGCTAGCCTCGGCAAATATTTACTGC
>JASANE010004683.1:0-45274 GCA_030248225.1 Trileptium ribeirensis
GTATGCATCTACTTCATTAGTTCAGTATTGATTCATAAATATTCAAGCCATCGATGAAACCCAGCTCCGCAACATCTAGGCTGTTGGTTGGACGAACGATGCGAGCAAGCGTATGCTCTTCTGGAGGATGATAGATGATCTCCTTAAGTTGCGATATCAGAAACTAAACCGCAGGCCCCATGGGTGGCGAAAGACTAACAGTCACATCGTGTTGAGCCAAAACTCGACGAGCAGCGTTGCTAGCCAGGAGAATGAGTTTGATTTGCTGACGAATGTAACTCCTCATCCCAACCACATATAATAAATACGTAAAGTTCCAACCGGGGTTGGTGAGACGTTCTAATTGGCGACGAGGCAATTTCACACGAGGCCATTTACAAACCGCAATTACGTGGAAGCCGTATGTTGCTGGGTCTTGAATCTTCTCAGACAACTCGAGGTCCATATCAACATTCAAAGATTTAATGTCTTTCATGACCGTTGGACGATAATCCAACAACTGGACCCTGATAAGATCATGCTCCTCGTATTTTACTTGAACCTGAAGCTCATCCATCGTTGGCTACTGGGAAAGTGTTAATTGTAATCGGGAGGCGCAAGTTTAGCATCCTTCGTATCTCCTTTGCTGGAGACTCCTCAGATATTTCAGGAAACTCAGGCATATTATGATTGACAAAACGACCCTTTAAAACCGGAACGCCGCGGTACCAGATTTGAAAATACGGAGCCAACTCTTCAGGCGATATGTTGCACTGCTTACAAATTCGATTGATGGCACCCGCTTCTGTGGTTAGCTTCGGTCGACGATGCGTATATTGTGGCAACAATGCTAACGTACAAGGCCGTTCGATACACCTAAGACGATCAGGTACTCCTTCGAGTGTTTGCTGAATCATTCGATTGATTTCCGGCATCGCGTAATCCCACTGCATGACAGCAAATATGGATACGGCTGATGGCCAGCTCCCGCGCTGGATCCAGAAATGCAATTCCTAATAGTTGCGACCGATTTCGTTAGACCACGGCAGACATACGACGAACTAGGTATTAGGCCTTCCGAAAGACTTTAAAACGTTTGGCGCGGAATGATCATCGGTGCTCATTTCCAGGGGAGCGAGGTGAAGCGTAGCAGGCAGAGGCGAACGATGTTCTTTACAGAACGCTAAGCGCACTTGCATTCCAAACGGTGAGCTGCCAGTTATCAGCGGAAAATCAGGCTGCGGTCGCAAGGCGTCAGCGCTCCGTATCATTTCGCACGTTTGAAAGTCACTGCCACCGTACCAAGTGAGGATCCTTCTCCGACTTTTGCGATATGGAACGTAGCTGCCGATGCGACGATTGGTTATGGCTGGATGATGCTGGCCCGAAACAATTCTGGACGGTGAGAAACGAAATCGTTTCATGAGAAGCGTGTCAAGATGCTGTTGCTCACAGAAGTGTGACGGGCAGCGTATTGGGACTTTGCGCATTGGACACATTGTTAGCTTCTCCCTGGGTAAAGTTCCGGTATATAGGTATACTTGAGACACTTGTCGACGACATAGTCTCCGGGCCAAGCATCGTTTTAGTAGCGTTTCAGGTCGATCGCTAGCTGTTTCATCGGGATGTGGGTGCTAAGAAAGCTCTAAGATAACCGTGCAATCTCATCGGTATCAGTTGTATCAGAAACTGCTAAATCTATCAGTTGCTGGATCATATATTGCGTGACTTCAGCTGGGATACTGTAGTACGCCTCCATTTGATCGACTTCGGTGGGCTCCAGACTATTCATCATCAGTTTCAGAATTTAGGCGCATATATTGCAGAAACAAATCTAAAATTTTAGTACATGGTTCAATTAAGCCGATACATAATGCTGCGCAATCAACAGTTACATTCTAATAATATCGCAAAAGTTCTCACATGAGAGCCGAAATATAAGTGACTTCACTGATTCAGCTAAGCGAATTACTGTTACTTCTCAACCCAAATTTTATGCGACTCGAAACTACATCAGAGGCTTAGACCAGCGCTTGGGCCGGCAAACACTATAGTCGGACACCGCTGCCAAGTGGCGCACCCGTGTTCCGCTGCTGTTGCCGTAATGAGTGAAAACTCCGCTCGATGTAGTTGCCGTTTGTGTGACGACTACAAACACCGAACGATGTTGTTGCTATAGCTGCTATAACAAGCACAAACGATGGTGATGTAGTTTCTGCTGCTGTACCAATGTCGGGGCACCCTAAAATGAAATAATATTGCTTCTCCATAAGAATCTCATGCTTCTCTTACTTTACAAGTATACTGCCGAAGCAAAAAAAACTAGGCCGATTTTTTTATCGACCTAAAGTAATATTTAGACGTCTTGAGTTGCTCGGTTATGTCTTCCCTTTGGCCTTGCGGACCCTCGAGGGCAATATCACGTTGTTGCTCCCGATCTACATCGCCTTTATCGCTTAAAATCATTATCGACTATACTAGGGTACTTGTCATTTAACAGTTGATTTGACTCTATATCTTCTAAAGGCTTTTCCTCTAACTGAACGTGTGGAACATCGGGCCCATGAAAAGATTTTAACCGGTTCACATGCACCCTTATGTTAACTTGATTTGGGTTGTTTATGGAATTCAGTATTACGTCAGGCAGCACTATTTCAGAAATTCCATAGAGCCCTAGCCATAACTTGGCAAGCTTCTTCGTTTTGCCCTGTTTCTAAAACGCTGTATGGAGGAGAATTTTCTGACCAACCCAGTATCTTGGTTCGGTAGCCTTTCGATCATAATAATGTTTCATGTGCTCCTAGGATCGAAGAATATTGCATGTTCACAGAATAATGCGCCCATCTACTCGAAAATGTCTGTTATATACAACATGTTGTATGTAACATTGTTACATCCGAACTGTCGCATGTAGCATAGGAACACATTTTGATATTGATACCCCCTCCAATTTGATATTGATGCCCCCTACAGTTTGATATAGGTGCCCCTCCATTCTGATATTGGCCCCACTACAGTTTGATACTGACCCCAACCACTTTGATATTGGCACCCCTCCAGTTTGATATTAGCCCCTCCAGCTTAATATTGGTGCCGCCTCTAGTTTGATGTTGGTGCCCATTCCATTTTGATATTGGTGCCCCCTGCAGGTTGATATTGGAGCCCCCTTCAGCTTTATATTGGCCCCTCCAGCTTAATATTGGCGCCCCCTCCAGTTTGATATTAGTGTCCCTTCCATTTTGATATTGGTGCCCCCTCCAGTTTGATATTGGTGACAGCTCCACTTTGGTATTGGTGCCCCCTGCAGGTTGATATTGGTGACCCCTCCAGTATGATATCAGTGCCCCTTTCAGTTTGATATTGGAACCCCTCTGTAGTGTAATATTGGTGTCCACTCAAGTTTGATATTGGCGCCCTCCTCCAGTTTCATATTGGCCCCTCACCAGTTTGATATTGGTCCCCCGGTTTGATATTGTTTCTCTCCTGTTTGATATTGGTGCCTCCTCCAGTTTGATATTGGTGCCCCCTCCAGCTGGATATTGGTGTCCCTTCTGTTTGATATTGATGCCCTCTCTAGTTTGATAATGGTGTTCCCTCCGGCTTATGATTGGTGCCCCATCCAGTTTGATAATGATGCCCCTCTCCAGATTTACACGGGTGCCCTCTCCAGGTTGATATTGATGCCCCTTCAGTTTGATGTAGATGCCCACCTTAAGTTTGACATTGGTGTGCTTCTTCAGTTTGATATTGGTGCCCCCTCCAGTTTAATATTGTTGCCTTTCTCCAGTTTAATATTGGTGCCTTCATCCAGTTTGATAGCGGTGCGCCATTCAGTTTGATATTGGTGCCCCCTCCAGTTTGATGTTGGTGCCCCCTCCAGTTTGATTTTGGTGCCCCCTCCAGGTTGATATTGTTGCCCTCTCAAGTTTGATATTGGTGCCACCTCCAGTTCGATATTGGTGCCACCTCCAGTTTGATGTTGGTGCGCCCCTCCAGTTTGATGTTGGTGCCCCCTCCAGGTTGATGTTGGTGCCCTCTCAAGTTTGATATTGGTACCACCTCCACTTTGATGTTGCTGACCCTCCAGGTTGTTATTGGTGCCCTCTCCAGTTTAATGTTGGTGCCCCCTACAGGTTGATATTGGTGTCCTCTCAAGTTTGATATTGGTGCCACCTCTAGTTTGATATAGGTTCCCCCTCCAGTTTGATATTGGTGTTCTCCTCCAGTTTATGATTGGTTCCCACTCCAGTTTGATAATGATGCCCCTCTCCAGATTTTTATGGATGTCCCCACCACTTAATATTCATGCCTTCCTCCAGTGTGATAGTGGTGCACCATCCAGTTTGATATTGGTGCCCCCTCCAGTTTGATCATGGTGCCCCAATCCAGGTTGATATTTTTTCCAAAGTTTGATATGGGTGCCCCCTGTAGTTCCATATTGGTGTCTCCTCCATATAGTATTACACTTTAACGATCTAACTCCAGTAGATGGTAAGGTCAGGCAATGCAAACACATTTTGCAACCACCAGCAAAAAGATACGTTCGTTTCCTTTTGTTTTGCAGGACAAAAACGCAAAGCTAATATTTTTGCCACATCATTCGTCAAATATTTGAGAAATATACAGTACTAAATGAAGTGCTAAGTGGTGCGCTTGAGACCTTTCGTCATAGCACTGAGGCTGTGGTTTTATTTTTATATAAATCTGAGATATACGTCGTGCCGGTTAGGAAATGTGTTAATAAAATATCCGATTAAACACGTTCTACGAAGATCGATTTTAATGTCATGAATAGACATACCAAAACAAACCCGTCGGAGATACGAAAGTAGTTCTAAATTCTGCAAAAGCGAACCTTCGCCGGCAATGGGCGCACGAAATTTATTATTAAATTGCACTTTAAAACTAATAACCTGTTAATATGTTGCACAATAATTTTAACAAAAGAACACAGATACGGTCATATGGTTCGACGACTGACCTTTAGACGACTGGCCTTAGATTCAAGACCCAGCCAGATTTAAATTTTCCTATTTTATGATATACAAAACTGCAAACTTAACCACACCCATTCTTATAAACAAAACAAATTGCACCTGAAACTAAAAGGACTTTCTACAATCTGAATAATAGGTAATAGGGGCAAAGTACGATACATATAAATGCCTGAGTTCACTTTAATTGCGTACACCATGGCTGTTCTTTTGCCAAAATCGCGAACTGAATCGTGCAAAAATTCTCGTTCACATTTGTGCCATCATCATTCACCTTTTCCTGAACCGAAGAAGGGCTCTAACATGTACGAGCTGAATTTGCGGTCATGATCCCTACTCTGGTCGCACGTTCGTCGGCGTTCATTAAATGACACGCTGAATCGGACAGCGATCATCGCCGTTTATGTGTGTATTACAGTATACGAATAAAACGTGTTCGGTAATAGCGCTTTCACCTGTACGCGGTCAGTAAGCATCAATGCAAAGTCGCAAAATAGCGACCGTCAGCAGCACTTACTCGTTGCTGTATCAAAAGCATGTTCACACACATAACATAACATCGTTCCCCATTCATGACATTTACGATAGTAAACTGATTTGACAAAGGGATAACACTGGTGTACGTGGTTAAAGTGGGTGTCGCGTTTTAGTATTTTAGTAATAAATGTTACTAACACTACAGTCAGTAACATTAATGTAACACTACGATATCTTCAAAGTGGTGGTTAAGAAAATACGTTGGGTTAAAGTTTTCAGGTCTGAAGTACTTTAATAAAAATAATAGCAGTAACCAGGAGTTCGACTATAAACGAACCAACTGAAATCAGGATTAGATCAAGAATGACGTGATAAACAATAAAATAGATATGATTTGTTCGAATCATACTCGTTCGTATTTCTGGTGTGGTTGTTGGTTGGTTTTAACCTCCCGGATTTTCGCTCCCATTTCGGAGGTGCCCAAAAGTTGTCAAATCAATCATGCATGTCAGTAACACATGATGAAGTCATCGGTGGCTATAATCTGACGTACAAGTGAAAAACTAATGTGTGTCAATTAAAAGTAATTATATAATCAAGGTGCTATATAAGCGCAAACGTTCCAGTTAAATGTAAGAGCTTAACAAAATTTAAAGTTTCTCTCTTGTAGACCGTTGTCATTCAGCATATATTCTGAAGATGTGCCTATTACAGATTAATCATGGTAGACGAATGCCAAGATGCCCACTTTGAAGATATCGTAGTTACTCGGCCACTGCAGGATTCAAAAATTTTTGACGGCGGGCGCTCGTACCTAAGCCCATCCTTTATCAAATTAACTGTTCTACTTCTTTTCATATTTTCCGAATTTTTGCTGGTCCAATTTATGTATGACGTGCAGAAGAGGGCGGCAGAACCACTGGACATAAATTTTTTATAATGCAATTACGGAACGCTTGCACAATATGCCATTTTATTTTTCATTCAAAGTTATATGTATGAAAAAATTTGTTCGTTTCAAGGTTTTGTTATTCGCTGCTGGTGATAAAAACTTTTTCTAGCCGAATCGAGCCTGTATTTTCGGCAAACGGATACGAAATTTTGTTTGATCAATATGAGCAGAGCTGAGACCAAAACAATTATATCTCCTTTTTATTGATTTTATTATATTGATATTATTCTTATTGATCTATTTATCCATTCGCAAAATTATGCAAGCGATAAAATATTTCTCTAAATGCCGCACAATGCACATTGTGCAACTACATGACAACATATAGTTCTGCAGCATAAGATCTCAATCGCTAGTGTTTATTTAATGTAATGCACAGCACATAGAATGTGGCGACATTTCGCTATTGCAAAAACACTCGAAGCTGCGATTTTTCCCGCTAAAATAATTATTTTAATGCAACATCAAGAAACAAATGTATAAATGTAAGTTTATGTAATTTATAGGTGTCCAAGGAAAGTCGGGCTAAGTAGGTAATGTGTCCATCAGGAATAGTATGTACGTAGTTGAAGTAAAGGTTCGTAGATAGGGCAGTGCTCAGTGGGGCAAGGCTAACCTGCCATGAGACATGTATATTATATTTTCGGGCACTAGAAAACAGTTAGTTAGCAACGAAATATTTGTTATTATGTGCACATGAGAAATATAAATAATTTGCTCATAACTGGTAAAATCCTCCGGGACTGCGGAGCCTCAGAGGAAATATGGTTTAGTGGTTATGACGCCTATCATGCAACTGTACTGTATACGTTAGTATGTGTGCACTCGCATAAATATATATATATTTATATGAAATTTTCGTGCAACTATTGAGGTATGTCATCATATTGTTATATTCCAGAGTACACAGTGAGTGTTTGGCATCGAATAGGAGGAGGAAAGAGAATTTCTCTCTGGCCTGCAGTTTTTCCGGACAGCCGGTGCCTGTACTAGCCGGTGTCCCCCGGCAGTGCAAACATGTCCAAAACAAAATAAATCTTACGAAATTACTTTTTGAGAAAAATGAGAAATTTTTCGTTGCTGGTTATGGTCGAAATTTGTAATTATTTTGGGTAATGAAATGCCACACATTTTCCTATCATTGATCGTCTTCCGCTTGCAATCCAAAGCGTTTTAAAGCACAAATATGATATAATTTTAACGCTGTCCTTCTTTAACTTTATAGGGATTAGATCATAATTAGCTTATAACATTAAAATTGGGGACATAATTTTGAAGCCAACATGATAATTTGGAATATCATAAAATGTCGACAGAGGCGGGATGCGAATCCGCCACCTTAGGCTTTACATACCTCTGCTCTAACCACTGAGCTAACCACCCGACATGTTCTAATACCTGCAACTATGGCATATAGCATAAAATCGGGTAATATATCAAAACATTGAATGACCGCAGACTTTAACTGCAATTCTGCGCTGCGGTATACACTTATGAATGAGATTGCCTGTGGCAAAGAATTATTACATTGAATGTTGGAGCCCCTGAGTTCCAAATTTAGAATGTTTTCAATCCGTGTCGGTTTTGTGAGAAGTTAAGATTCTTTTGCAGAACATCGATGTTTCACCTAGAACTACTATGTCTTGCAACACAGCTATTGTGCCTTACAGCTGCATTATCTATGGAAGAACAAATTCTTGCTTTTAAATTTTTCCTTCCAAAATTTCGCCTTTAGTAATATATATGTTTTCAACCTGTCAGTTTTCTACCTTCGGAGTCAAGTATCTTCACGTTTTAATTTACGTAATAACTGGCAATACCTAGACTCTGGAGGGGGCACTAATACCAAACTGGAAGGGGTCACCAATATCAAACTGGAAGGTGGGCTAATATCAAACTGGAGGGGAGACCAATATCAAACTAAAGGGGGCACTAATATCAAACTGAAGGGGAGACCAATATCAAACTTGAGGAGAGTACCATTATCAAACTGGAGAGGGCAGCAATACCAAATTGGAGGGGGCACTAATATCAAACTGGAAGGTGGGCTAATATCAAACTGGAGGGGAGACCAATATCAAACTAAAGGGGGCACTAATATCAAACTGGAGGGTACACCACTATCAAGCAGGAGGGGATAACAATATCAAACTTGAGCAGAGTACCATTATCAAACTGGAGAGGGCAGCAATATCAAACTGGAGGGGGCACTAATATCAAACTGGAGGATGCCACCAATATCAAAGTGGAGAGGGACACCACTATCAAACAGGAGGGGAGAACCAATATCAAACTAAAGGCGGGCCAATATCAAGCTAAAGGGGGCACCTATATCGAACTGGAGTTGAAAACCACTATCAAACAGGAGGGGGTAACAAAATCAAACTGGAGAGGAACGTCACTATTAAACTGGAGGGGGGCACCACTATCAAACTGGAGGGGTCGAATATCCAGCTGGAGTGGTGCGCCAATATCAAACTGAAGGGGAGCGCTAATCTCAAACTGGAGGGAGACGCCAATCTCAAACTGAAAGGGGGACACCAATGTCAAAGTGGAGGGAGCACCTATATCAAAATGGAGAGGCACTAATATCAATCTCGATGGGACACCAACATTAAACTGGAAGAGGGCACCAATATCAAAGCGGAAGGGGCACCAGTATCAAACTGGAGAGACACCAATATCAAACTTTAGCGGGTACCAATATCAAGCTGGAGTGGTGCCAATGGTCAGTTGGAGTGGGCATCAAAATCAAACTGGAGGGGCACAATATCAAACTTTAGCGGATATAAATATCAAGGTGGAGTGGTGCCAATAGTCAGCTAGAGTGGGGCACCAATATCAAACTGGAGGGGCATACTATATAACTTTAGCGGGTACCAATATCAAACTGGAGGGCCACCAGTATCAAACTGGAAGAGGGCACCATAATCAAACTTGACGGGGTACCAATGTCAAACTGAAGGGACACCAATATCAAACTTTAGCGGGTACCAATATAAAGCTGGAAGGGAGCCAATAGCCAACTGGATTGGGCCATCGATATCAAACTAAAGGGGCACAATATCAAACTTTAGCGGATACCAATATCCAGCTGGAGGGGGCCAATAGCTAGCTGGAGTAGGGAATCAATATCAAACTGGAGGGGAACCAGTATAAAACTGGAGGGGGACACCAATATCAAACTGGAGGGGAACACCAATATCAAACTGGAGGGGCTCTATATCAAACTGGAGTGTGGCACTAATATTAAACTTGAGGGGTACCAATATCAAACTGGAGGGGCACTGATATCGAACTGGAAGTAGGCACGATAATAAACTAGATGGGAACCGATATCAAACAGGATGTCGGCATCAATATCAAAATGTGTGCTATGTTACATACGACAGATCGTACGCAACACTGTTACATACGACATGTCGTATGTAACACAGTTACACATGACATGTCGTATGTAACATTAACAAAAATTTTCGACCAGATGGGCGCATTATTCTGTGAACGAGCAAATATTTTCGCGATCCAATTCCCATGCTGTTTTCAATGTTAACTGCAGGTTACGAAAACAGTCTTCCTCATCTAGATGATGTATGTTTTAAATTGGTAGTGCTCTATGTATTGACAAGCGTGGTTGCGTTTCATATGACACTTCCACTCAGAGAAGTGGTATCAATCGCGTTTACTTTATATGCAAAACATCCAAAAGAAACAAATTCGTCCAAGGTTCTTTGTGATGTGTCTACATATTGCGAGACTATTTTCAAAAGCTAGCGATAAATACGCTCGACGATACCATTGCTCTCGGGTCTATAATAAGACGTTGTAAACACTTTTACTTTTAAATATAAAACTTAACGTTCCTGTTAAGTTATATATTTGGTCGACCAGTTCACTTTGAATATTTAGAGCGTTGACGTTCACCATTTCATGCGGCGCTGAGTGGAGACATACAATCTCAGTTATGAAAAGCTTTGCTATCGAAGTTAAAATAAATGATTTAACTTAGTTAATAAAACTTAGTTAATAAAATTAAATTAGTTAAGTTAATTTAAATGACCAACATCGAGAACTTCATCGTGCTGAGCCACCATTAGCTCGTCCCTCATAGAGAAAGGCACAACTAGCTGTTCCCATATGAGACTTGATTTAGGCATTGGGTAATGATGACAAAGTAGTCCATCCTTAACCAAATACATAGGCTGTACTAGAGCAAAACGTGGCACCATTTTAAATCGTCGGGTGACTCGTTTGTGTCAATGTAATTCCCTAATGCCTTAATCTTAGGATCTTGATCTTGTTTTTAAATGAACTCCCTGTTATCTTTACTATATTCGTTATTCCTTTTTCCCTCAGTTATTATATAGGCAAACACAATATCATCCTCATATATGTCAATTCATCAACGGTTTTTATCTTAAAGTCAGCTCTACAAGTAACATCAACATGGCCCAACCTTTTACCTACACGGTGTTCGAATGTAAAGTCGTACTCAGTCCACGGCAAGACCCGGCGCTAAAAACGTCTTGAAGCGTTTTAATTGATCAAAAGTCATTATAATGCAGAAAGACCTATAATTATCGTGACTTTTTCACCAAATATGTAATTTCGAAAATATTTCATAAAATATACAACTGCTAACATCTCCAGCTCTGTGATCGTGTGGTTTCTATCAGATTGTTGGGTCAACAGGCTTCCATAAGCTACTGGACGTAGAATAAAAGGTGGAAGGGCCACTTACTCGACTGGCAGTAATCTATAGGCAACAAATGTCTCAACGTAAATGCTCAGCCTCTTAAATACTCAAATTTCTGACAATTTAGCCCAATCAAAAATATAAACAAAAATTAAATCTAATTTTAGCTCAATTTTTGAAATGTTTTGAGCTAGCTCTGAATTCCCAGAATCCACTCCTAAAAATAAATCCAAATTAAAATCCCACTTCACACTCAAAATTCACGTGGCAATAAAAATTCACTCATGCACAGGGTACAATACATGCAAGAATAAATGCAAAAGTACAGAGCAATGCTGGACAAATTTTAATGAAAACATAAAAGTCACAGCCTGTACAAGAAATCCATGACGCAAATAACTGGATTTCACAATCTCCGGATGCGACTTTTAAATTTACATTGCCATGTGCCACAACCAAAATCCAGCACTTACACACGTTATACGCATGACAATTACATAAACAAAATCACATGTGTACACACATTTTAACCATGGTATGTTAAACCAAATAAACACATTCTACACGACAAATTCACACCATAAATTCTTATACAACTATACCAAAGCATACACATCGTTAATTAGCCACTTAAGATAAAACGGTTACAACAAATATTGCTTAAATTGGTTGTCAACAGCATCTCAAAAAGTGTTTTGCGGTCGTAAAAATACTGACAGTAGTCCATGGAGGATTTTGGCCAAATACAAACATAAAATAAAGAACCGTCGAAAAATACTAAAAAAGTGCGCAGGTTTCCCTAGGGATTCGAACTCGCGACGTGACGCGTAAGAGTCTAAAGCTGTAATCTGTTGACTCCCGAAGATCTGAAAGCTTTGGAAAAGAACGAATTCTACAATCTTTTGAAGATTTATTAGACTGTACATTATAAGACATAGCTCAAACGTATTGATTTCGAATTTTTTATAGGCTGTACATTAAACTTTGGTTTTGACTTTTGTCAGAATTGTGCAAAGAATTTATGGTGAAACTAGGTTGAATTCCACTTACCCGAATATTGGAGCTTCAGATCCCTTACCGACACCAGTGGATTGGGTACAATTTTTTAAAAACAGTGTTTTAATAATTAGTGAATTTTATAAAAATCATTTTTGACGGAGGCATCATTATCATTGAGGGGGCTATGTGTCATTTTCCTTTTATGATTAGGAACATCAAATAAGGATAAAACAACGGAATTACACCTTTTATTCCGTTACATAGATATAGTAGCAAAATCTCTTATAAAGCGGTGATAGTAGCTGCAAAAGCCAACAAAACATTTCACTGGGGTTATATTAGTTGGGACTGGATAGACTTTTACCACTTGTTTTTTTTGCTGAGTCTGGCCTGAAACCATCGGCTGAAATGATGTGTCCTAAATAAGAAACTTCACTTCGCAAAAATGAGCATTTTATGGGTTTTGATATTCACCCGGTTCTTCAAATCCAGCCACAGGACAAGGTATAACCACCTCTGGTCGCGGAGGAAGACCTGTTGTCGCAGGCAGATGTACACATTTAGTGGCAGGTTCACCGATCAATAACGCGGTATCATCAACCGTAATTTCACGCTGTTGGTATTTGATGGATACTGTTCCGAGCCGTTGAAGAATATCAACGCCTATGATAACTGAATGAGTACAGTCATACGACACGTAAATTTGACACTCAAGGGACATTTTTCTTATCTGTAGGTTCGCTTTAACAGCACCCTTTATGTAAACTATGTCCAGTTATACCAATAATGTTTGCACGTGTAACAGAAACTAGTCTATCAGAAGTCTGAATTAAGTCGGTAATCATGTCCGATGAAATTACACTTACGCGACTTCCAGTATCTATAACAGCAGTAAGGGGTTTTTTATTTATTGTATCACTGATCTTCGACATAGCTATACCTATTGAGAAACCCGTTCCTGCGGATCATGGAACACTATATTCTGTCTTTGGCCGAGGCTTTTGATGAATGCGCCCTCTGCAAAACGGCAGGTCACAAATATCGATTGCATTGTCACTATCAACGATTAGTGGTAGTGCCTTTAGTCTTACGGGATCAGAGAGACAATTGGCTTTGAAATTGCAGGAAAAGTCATCTGATCAGTAAGACGACGCAGTAATCTCTTTCAATACCATCTCATCGTTTTTGACCAGGGCAGTGGCATTTGCAGCATCGACAAAATAATTGTTTAAGTTTGTTGCGAAAATATTGCACACAAGAGATGAGAAAAATCAATGCGACCATAATTATTATTAGACTAATTTCTGATAGAATCTATAGTCCCGTTTCGTCAGGCAAAAAAATGACAATTCAAGGTTTAGCTGTTCCTGTTTAAGTGAAGCATGGCATTGAAAATTATTTAATTTACTCCATGCAGGAAGAGCTATATCATAAAAGTTGAGCTGAAAATTTTGGACGTTTTGTACAATTATCTCAAAATCTTGAGCAGGCCTTGGACTCGAAGTTAGAACTTTACCACCAACATTAATCATACAAAAATTCTGATTTTTGTAATGTGCCAAAACATTACTTCATTTTCTGGTACTCCAATCTTCTCCGCCTTGTTAACCTGTCCCAGGGTTGGACACAGGTGACATGTATGTATTCCTGAGACGTGCGGACTAAAATGCCCACACGCGTGCTCTCTATTATCGTTTCTGGGGAGTACTGCTTAAAATCGCAAATGTGCCATTTATTTGTAACTGAAGAGTCCTAAAGGCATATGTCACTATTACTGGTAGGCAGGGATTCACGCGCGCCATATGAAAGCCCCGTGCGCCTGCGACAATGCGCCGATATTCATGAAAATATTCCTTATTTAGCGTTGTGCCATACGTCATAAAATTAGGTAAATACAGACGAACAGTAGTGTTTGAACTAGATTCGTTGAACCCCACATTTACAACTCGCATTTACAACTCGGAAGGCAAAATATTCTTAACTCTTATGTAGTAATTTCAAGTATATAACCAAAGCGCGTATTCATAATATCCATCATCACCGGATAGACAATTACAAAATGATAGAATAATTATGAATCATGTGCGTATACTGTATCGGCTAAATAACATACCCTCTGAACCAATAGTCTTATTTGAGCTGCGGTCAAAATATCGGCCTATAGCGTTACATCATTATAAGCCGTGACCGTTGGTTTAATTAAATTTCTTACGCCATTTATTTATAAGTTAGTTTGAGACATAAAATGTGTATATATAACACACTGATTCAATGTATATTCCATGGACACAGTTGCTTTCTTCATGTATCTTATAGTGTCATGTGTTACTGCATATATGCGTTCTTGATTAATAGATAGTTGTTTAATTTCTTCGGCTTCTTCAATTACATGTTGCTCCAATAAATGAACAGCCTTCTGAAGTGTGATCACCTTATACTCAAGCCTTGACATCATGACTGTGTTGGCAATTCCAACTCCAAGTCCTAATACAGACATTGCACCTGCAATAGCCACCCGAACATATCGTGTCTCTCTGGAATGTTGAATAGACAAACACGTAAAAGGTTTATCTGTGCAAATAGTTTGAAGCATGGCTTCATAAGACTCTGGATCTACAGATCCATAGAAATTATTGTTCAACTGACGAAGTACTTTTTGGGTCTCACTGTACTACAATTTATGACTAATGCAGCTGCAATTCATTGAACTATTACCTACTTTGAACGTATTTTTGAACATAAGTTTACGTTGTTCGTTTTTTCATGCCTGGTGTGATCCAGGATTGGGATATAAACTGAGTCGGGTGCAGTAACATTTAATCTTACGGGAGCAAACCCAATTCCAAATGAAGGGAATAGGTGTGGATGCAATGTAGTTAGAGTACGAACAATACAGTGTCAGCAGGTATAGTTATTGTACAATGCAGCAATGCAAACATAAGCATGATATATTTAATGATAGACCATCCCGTGTTGCCCATTTAAAAGCATTTTTCAAGTTTTCTTTTGATATTATATCCTAGAATCACTGCCTATGCTTCTTTATCAAGGGTTTTTACCGTTGATCCAGGCACAAAAGTAACAGCTCCAGCAAACTGCGAGTAAGCTTTCTCTACCAGAAGCGCATTTTGTTTAGAGAGGGCTTTAATTTCTGGCTTTAGTTCTTCAACCTCAATATTATTTTTGGATGTGGATGGTTCATTTTTAATTGGGTTAAGTTCAGCGATGGTAGCTGCAGCAACAATATTCTGTGTTGCTGGTTTGAATGCCATTGGTCCAACATTAGGTAGGTTGGGACGTGTAGGTTGAGGAAATAGTCTGTTTGACGATGGAAAGCCCATTTCCGGTAGCATTAAACCAGGGTCTGGATTGGCTTCTGTTATTATGGTGTTGCGAGCCACGAAGAAGGCAGCTCATTGCCATATCACCGAGTTTTCCACAGTTATGGCTCCTTGGCCCTCTCGGGTTAAGATCAGCATAACAATTAAATCTATTTCGGTTGATCATTTGGTTTTGTGGTAGGTTGTTATTTGGTCAGTATCATGTGTTCAAAAGCTTCAGTGGTAATTACCTATTCTTTCAGCGTCGTTCCTCGCTCGGGCGTTCCATTTTAGTAGCCAATACGTTTTGACTTTCGGTCAAAATTTCTATGCCACGTGCAATCTGTTCCAACATTTTATCCATAATTACTGAAGGTTTTGCAAGGTGGAGATGGTTGGAATGCAAAATATACTTTGCATATCTAGTCGTTGTGCCAGATCCTCGGCCTCTCTCAAAGTCTTGGGCATATCCCTAAATACTTGTGACCTAAGTTCAGGCGAAAAGAGACCACTGAAAAATCGACTAGTTATTTTTCGCTCCACATTCGCATCATTCTCAGCCGAGATATATGTTTTACATGCGCGCTTGATTGCTTTAAATTAGGCTGTAACGCGCTCACCGATATGTTCTTGACGCTGCTCTAGCGAAACTTCATGGTACGTTCATTGACTTTTCGTGGTAGCTAAGCCATTTCAAACCGCACGCACCTAATCATTGTAATGTCCTTTTAAGGCGTCAGGAAGACGATCATAAACTTGCTTAGCCCGATCTTTTAAGTATGCTGGCAATAATCTCAATCGTAATGCTTCGCCTATTAATTTAGCTTTACAGACTGTGTTAAAAATTCCAATCCAAGTGTTAAAATCTTGGCCAGTCAAATCTCATTATAAGGTTTTATTGTAAGGTCAAACTGGTGAGCCAGGCTAGCACGATGTGATAATTCACCGAATTCATCCGATAAATTCTGAAAACCCGTAAACAATATTTTTAGACAGTGTATCTACCACTTTAACCTGCTCCACACCTGGCACGGAGTAGACAAAACTGTCCGATTCTGAGTACGTACTATTATTTTGTTCGTCGTCACTGGACTCTAAACTTGCTCAACTCCTCAAATTATAACCAGCTGTATTCGTCTATTAGTCCTTAACCCTGGAGTTTCGCACAACAGCACGATTGAAATCAACGATCAAAGTTGACCGTACTCGGCTATGAAGAACAGTCTCTGTGGGACCTCAAAATGTCACGAATAAACACTTATCAGTGATTATTACTGTTGAAAACATAGCGAAAACAGGAAAATAAATTCCTTATATGGAATTTTCTATGATAGACTTGCAGATACCATCATGTGGAGTCTTTGTCACAACTACTGCTGCCAACTAAAAAGTCCAAAATCTTAAGTCACGGTAATTGCACGCAATACGCCTTGGTTACATAGCAAAGGAAGTGTTATTATTGATGCTGCAGATTGTTCATTACTTAATTTTACGATCTGTAAATGTTACATTACAGAGTAGGACTTATTTCTGATATGCAGGCTCGCCATTATTTCAAACAGCATACTTTATTTATCACCGCTGCAATATGTCCTTACTTTTATTTTGCGGTGTTAGCACATTTGATGAAAATATCGGTAAGCGGTCTTAAAACATTAAAATAAAACAAATTAACAATTTGAAGCTAATTCTATATTACATTGCTGTATTTCTGTGCGCTCATCGGTGGACGCATATCTATCAAGTGTCGCTGATTTATCATTTATATCTTGCTCTTAGACAATTAAAGATTTGTGCTTAGCTTTCCTTAGCCGTAACAGCAGCGGATGGGGAAACTTTACCTGAGTGCCATAGGACAAAAATGTAGTCTAACTGTGTGCCCAGGTTAAGCTTAGGTTTAGACTTAGGCTTCGTTAAGCAGATAAAAATTGTGAAAATATTTGCGAGGGCACCGACATGACAGGGGCTTCTATGTGGTAGAAGAAACTTGGCATGTCCTAAAATTTACTAGCGTGAACATATTAGGACTTTTGAGGTTTCTCTGCCTCTCCCTGATAAATTGAACAAATCATAGCAACAATAAAGTACATACCGATCACAGTGATATTAAGAACGCAGGTGTAAGGCTACTAATGATTATTTAGCAATAGCTTCCGAGCGAGCTTGTTATTTAACAAAAATAATTCCGAATTGCTAGGCCTGTTAGGATAGCAAGCGCCACTTATCTCAAGCAAAACTAAGTAAAATAAAATATGCGTGTGCTACATGAATAACAGCTACTTAGCAGTAGGCTTCGTTGTAGCTCATGATTAGAATACATTTTGCCTAGTAAAATAGAAGCACTACTTGTCTCACGTAAAAAACTAATTTAAAAAAATATGCGCGTGCTACAGAAATAACAGTTACTTAGCAGTAGGTTTGTTGTAGCTCAGGATTTGGATACATTTTGCTTGGCAAACAAGCAAGAACCGTTATCTCACGCAAAAAACTAAGTAAAATATGCCCGTGTTAAAAACTAAGTAAAATAAAGTATGCGCGTGCTACAAGAATAACAGGTTCTTAGCAGTAGGCTTCGTTGTATAACGCATGATTACAATACATCTTGCCTAGTAAAACAGGAAGCGCTGCTTCTCTCACGCAAAAACTAAGTTAACTTAAATATGCGCGTGCTACAGGAATAACAGATACTTAGCAGTAGGCTTCGTTGTAGCGCATGATTAAAATATGTCTTGCCTAGTAAAACAGGAAGCGCCGCTTGTCTCACGTAAAACTAAGTAAAATAAAATATGCGCGTGCTACAAGAATAATAACTACTTAGCAGTAGGCTTCGTTGTAGCGCATGATAGGATACATTTTTGCTATTAAAACAGGAAGCACCGCTTGTCTCGCGTAAAAACTCATTAAAATAAAATATGCTCGTGCTACAGCAATAACAGCTACTTAGAAGTAGACTTCGTTTTAGCTCATGATTAGAATACATTTTGCCTGGTAAAACAGCAAGCGCCACTTGTCTCATGCAAAACTATGTAAAATAAAATATGCGCGGGCTACAGTAATACCAGATACTTAGAAGTAGGCTTCGTAGTAGCTCATAATTAGAATACATTTCGCCTGGTAAAATGGTAAGCGCCACTTATCTCATGCAAAAACTAAGTAAAATTAAATATGCGCGTGCAACAGGAATAGCAGCTAATTAGCAGTAAGCTTCGTAGTAGCTCAGGATTTGAACACATTTTGCTGGTAAAAGAGCAAGCGCCACTTGTCTCATGCAAAAAATAAGTAAAATAAAATATGCACATGCTACAGAAATAACAGCTACTTAGCAGTATGCTTCGCAGTAGCTCATGATTAGGATACGTTTTGCATAGTAAAATAGGAAGCACCACTTGTCTCACGTAAAAACTAATTAAAATAAAATATGCGCATGCTACAGCAATAACAGCTACCTAGAAGTAGGCTTCGTCGTAGCTCAGGATTAGAATACATTTTGATTGATATAATAGCAAACAGCACTTGTCTCAGGCAAAAACAAAGTAAAATAAAATATGCGAGTGCTACAGGAATAACAGCTACTTAGCAGTAAACTTTGCAGTAGCTCAGGGTTTGGATACATTTTGCTTGGTAAAATGGAAAGCGCCACTTGTCTCACGCAAAACTTAGTACAATAAAATATGCGCGTGCTACAGGAATAACAGCTACTTAGCAGTAGGCTTCGTTGTAGATCTTGATTAGGATACATTTTGCCTAGTAAAATATAAAGCACCACTTGTCTCACGTAAAAACTAATTAAAATATAATATGCGCGTCCTACAGGAATAACAGCTGCTTAGCAGTAGGCTTAGTTGTAGGTCAGGGTTTAGATACATTTTGCCAGGTAACATAGAAAGCGCCACTTGCCTCATGCAAAAAATAAGTAAACTAAAATATGCGCGTACTACAGGAATAACAGCAACTTAACAGTAGGCTTCGTTGTAGATCAGTATTTGGGTAGATTTTGCCTGGTAAAACAGCAAGCGCCCCTTGTCTCATGCAAAACTAAGTAAAATATAATATGCGCGTGCTACAAGAATAACAGGTTCTTAGCAGCAGGCTTCGTTGTAGCGCATGATTAGGATACATTTTTTGCTAGTAAAACAGGAACCGCCGTTTGTCTCACGCAAAAACTAAGCAAACTAAAATATGCGCGTGCTACAGGAATAACAGCTACTGAGCAGTAGGCTTCGTTGTAGCGCATGATTAGAATATATCTTGCCTAGTAAAACAGGAAGTGCCGCTTGGCTCACGCAAAACTAAGTAAAATAAAATATGCGCGTGCTACAAGAATAACAGCTACTTAGCAGTAGGATTCGTTGTAGCACATGATAGGATACATTTTTGCTATTAAAACAGGAAGCACCGCTTGTCTCACGTAAAAACTCATTAAAATAAAATATGCTCGTGCTACAGCAATAACAGCTACTTAGAAGTAGGCTTCGTTTTAGCTCATGATTAGAATACATTTTGCCTGGTAAAATAGCAAGCGTCACTTGTCTCATGCAAAAACCAAGTAAAATAAAATATGCGCGTGCTACAGCAATAACAGCTACTTAGAAGTAGGCTTCGTTGTAGCTCATGATTAGAATACATTTCGCCTGGTAAAATGGTAAGCGCCACTTATCTCATGCAAAAACTAAGTAAAATTAAATATGTACGTGCAACAGGAATAACAGCTACTTAGCAGTAGTCTTCGCGGTAGCCAATGATTAGGATACGTTTTGCATAGTAAAATGGGAAGCACCACTTGTCTCACGTAAAAACTAATTAAAATAAAATTTGCGCATGCTAAAGGAATAACAGCTGCTTAGCAGTGGGCTCCGTTGTAGCCCCGTATTTGGATATACATTTTGTCTAATAAAATGGCCAGCGCCACTTGTCTCACGCAAAACTAAGTAAAATAAAATATACGCGTGCTACAAGAATAACAGCTAATTAGCAGTAGGCTTCGTAGTAGCTCAGGATTTGAAGGCATTTTGTCTGGTAAAATAGCAAGCGTCACTTGTCTCATGCAAAAACTAAGTAAAATAAGATATGCGCATGCTACAGCAATAACAGCTACCTAGATGTAGGCTTCGTTGTAGCTCATGATTAGAATACATTTTTTTGCTAGTAAAACAGGAAGCGCCGTTTGTGTCACGCAAAAACTAAGCAAACTAAAATATGCGCGTGCTACAGGAATAACAGCTACTGAGAAGTAGGCTTCGTTGTAGCGCATGATTAGAATATATCTTGCCTAGTAAAACAGGAGGCGCCGCTTGGCTCACGCAAAACTAAGTAAAATAAAATATGCGCGTGCTACAAGAATAACAGCTACTTAGCAGTAGGCTTCGTTGTAGCGCATGATAGGATACATTTTGTCTAATAAAATACAAGCGCCACTTGTCTCACGCAAAAAAAGTAAACTAAAATATGCGCGTACTACAGGAATAACAGCAACTTAACAGTAGGCTTCGTTGTAGATCAGTATTTGGATAGATTTTGCCTGGTAATACAGCAAGCGCCCCTTGTCTCATGCAAAACTAAGTAAAATAAAATATGCGCGTGCTACAAGAATAACAGGTTCTTAGCAGTAGGCTTCGTTGTAGCGCATGATTAGAATATATCTTGCCTAGTAAAACAGGAGGCGCCGCTTGGCTCACGCAAAACTAAGTAAAATAAAATATGCGCGTGCTACAAGAATAACAGCTACTTAGCAGTAGGCTTCGTTGTAGCGCATGATAGGATACATTTTGTCTAATAAAATAGCAAACGCCACTTGTCTCACGCAAAACTAATTAAAATAAAATATGCGCATGCTACAGGAATAACAGCTGCTTAGCAGTGGGCTCCGTTGTAGCCCAGTATTTGGATACATTTTGTCTAATAAAATGGCCAGCCTCACTTGTCTCACGTAAATCTAAGTAAAATAAAATATGTGCGTGCTACAGGAATAACAGCTAATTAGCAGTAGGCTTCGTTGTAGCTCATGATTAGAATATATTTTTTGCTGGTAAAACAAGAAGCGCCGCTTGTCTCACGCAAAAACTAAGCAAACTAAAATATGCGCGCGCTACAGGAATAACAGCTACTGAGCAGTAGGCTTCGTTGTAGCGCATGATAGGATACATTTTTACTATTAAAACAGGAAGCACCGCTTGTCTCACGTAAAAACTCATTAAAATAAAATATGCTCGTGCTACAGCAATAACAGCTACTTAGAAGTAGGCTTCGTTTTAGCTCATGATTAGAATACATTTTGCCTGGTAAAATAGCAAGCGCCACTTGTCTCAAGCAAAAACTAAGTAAAATAAAATATGCGCGTGGTACAGCAATAACAGCTACGTAGGAGTAAGTAGGCTTCGTTGTAGATTATTATTAAAAACATTTTGCCTGGTACAATAGTAGGCGCCACTTGTCTCACGCAAAAACTAAGTAAAATGAAATATGCGCATGCTACAGAAATAGCAGCTACTTAGCAGTAGGCTTCGCAGTAGCTCATGATTAGGATACGTTTTGCATAATAAAACAGGAAGCACCACTTGTCTCACGTAAAAACTAATTAAAATAAAATATGCGCATGCTACAGGAATAACACCTGCTTAGCAATGGGCTTCGTTGTAGCTCAGTATTTGGATACATTTTGTCTAATAAAGTAGCAAGCGCCACTTGTCTCACGCAAAACTAAGTAAAATAAAATATGCGCGTGCTACAGGAATAACAGCTAATTAGCAGTAGGCTTCGTAGTAGCTCAGGATTTGAAGACATTTTGTGTGGTAAAATAGCAAGCGTCACTTGTCTCATGCAAAAACTAAGTAAAATAAGATATGCGAATGTTACAGCAATAACAGCTACCTAGAAGTAGGATTCGTTGTAGCTCAGGATTAGAATACATTTTGATTGATATAATAGCAAACACCACTTGTCTCAGGCAAAAAAAGTAAAATAAAATATGCGAGTGCTACAGGAATAACAGCTACTTAGCAGTAAACTTTGCCGTAGCTCAGGGTTTGGATACATTTTGCCTGGTAAAATGGCAAGCGCCACTTGTCTCACGCAAAACTTAGTACAATAAAATATGCGCGTGCTACACGAATAACAGCTACTTAGCAGTAGGCTTCGTTGTAGATCTTGATTAGGATACATTTTGCCTAGTAAAACATAAAGCACCACTTGTCTCACGTAAAAACTAATTAAAATATAATATGCGCGTGCTACAGGAATAACAGCTGCTTAGCAGTAGGCTTAGTTGTAGGTCAGGGTTTGGATACATTTTGCCAGGTAACATAGAAAGCGCCACTTGCCTCGTGCAAAAAATAAGTAAACTAAAATATGCGCGTGCTACAGGAATAACAGCAACTTAACAGTAGGCTTCGTTGTAGATCAGTATTTGGATAGATTTTGCCTGGTAAAATAGCAGGCGCCACTTGTCTCACGCAAAAAACTAAGTAAAATAAGATATGTGCATGCTACAGCAATAACAGCTACCTAGATGTAGGCTTCGTTGTAGCTCATGATTAGAATACATTTTTTGCTAGTAAAACAGGAAGCGCCGTTTGTGTCACGCAAAAACTAAGCAAACTAAAATATGCGCGTGCTACAGGAATAACAGCTGCTGAGCAGTAGGCTTCGTTGTAGCGCATGATTAGAATATATCTTGCCTAGTAAAACAGGAAGCGCCGCTTGTCTCACGCAAAACTAAGTAAAATAAAATATGCGCGTGCTACAAGAATAACAGCTACTTAGCAGTAGGCTTCGTTGTAGCGCATGATAGGATACATTTTTGCTATTAAAACAAGAAGCAGCGCTTGTCTCACGTAAAAACTCATTTAAATAAAATATGCACGTGCTACAGGAATAACAGCCAATTACAAGTAGGCTTCGTAGTAGCTCATGATTAAAAACATTTTGCCCGGTAAAATAGCAGGCGCCACTTGTCTCACGCAAAAAACTAAGTAAAATAAAATATGCTCGTGCTACAGAAATAACAGCTACTTGGCAGTAGGCTTCGCAGTAGCTCATGATTTAGGATACGTTTTGCATAGTAAAATAGGAAGCACCACTTTTCTCATGCAAAAACTAAGTAAAATAAAATATCCTCATGATACAGCAATAACAGCTACTTAGATGTAGTCTTCGTTGTAGAATGTGATTAGAATACATTTTGCCTGGTAAAATAGCAAGCACCACTTGTCTTATGCAAAAACTAAGTAAAATAAAATATGCGCGTGCAACAGGAATAACAGCTAATTAGCAGTAGGCTTCGTAGTAGCTCAGGATTTGAACACATTTTGTCTGGTAAAATAGCAAGCGTCACTTGTCTCATGCAAAAACTAAGTAAAATAAAATATGCGCGTGCCACAGGAATAACAGCTAATTAGCAGTAGGCTTCGTAGTAGCTCAGGATTTGAACACATTTTGTCTGGTAAAATAGCAAGCGTCACTTGTCTCATGCAAAAACTAAGTAAAATAAGATATGCGAATGCTACAGCAATAACAGCTATCTGAAGTAGGATTCGTTGTAGCTCAGGATTAGAATACATTTTGATTGATATAATAGCAAACACCACTTGTCTCAGGCAAAAAAAGTAAAATAAAATATGTGAGTGCTACAGGAATAACAGCTACTTAGCAGTAAACTTTGCCGTAGCTCAGGGTTTGGATACATTTTGCCTGGTAAAATGGCAAGCGCCACTTGTCTCACGCAAAACTTAGTACAATAAAATATGCGCGTGCTACACGAATAACAGCTACTTAGCAGTAGGCTTCGTTGTAGATCTTGATTAGGATACATTTTGCCTAGTAAAATATAAAGCACCACTTGTCTCACGTAAAAACTAATTAAAATATAATATGCGCGTGCTACAGGAATAACAGCTGCTTAGCAGTAGGCTTAGTTGTAGGTCAGGGTTTGGATACATTTTGTCAGGTAACATAGAAAGCGCCACTTGTCTCACGCAAAACTAAGCAAAATAAAATATGCGCCTGCTACACGAATAACAGCTAATTAGCAGTAGGCTTCGTAGTAGCTCAGGATTTGAACACATTTTGTCTGGTAAAATAGGAAGCACCACTTGTCTCATGCAAAAACTAAGTAAAATAAAATATGCTCGTGATAAGCTACTTAGATGTAGTCTTCGTTGTAGCTTATGATTAGAATACATTTTGCCTGGTAAAATAGCAAGCACCACTTGTCTTATGCAAAAACTAAGTAAAATAAAATATGCGCGTGCAACAGGAATAACAGCTACTTAGCAGTAAATTTAGTTGTAGCTCAAAATTTGTATACATTTTGCTTGGTAAAATAGCAAGCGCCACTTGTCTCATGCAAAAACTAAGTAAAATAAAATATACGTGCTCTACAAAAATAACAGCTACTTAGATGTAGGCTTCGTTGTAGCTCATGATTAGAATACATTTTTCCTGGTAAAATAGCAAGCCACTTGTCTCATGCAAAAACTAAGTAAAATAAAATATGCTCGTGATAAGCTACTTAGATGTAGTCTTCGTTGTAGCTTATGATTAGAATACATTTTGCCTGGTAAAATAGCAAGCGCCACTTGTCTTATGCAAAAACTAAGTAAAATAAAATATGCGCGTGCTACAGGAATAACAGCTAATTAGCAGTAGGCTTCGTAGTAGCTCAGGATTTGAACACATTTTGTTGGTAAAATAGCAAGCGTCATTGCTCATGCAAAAACTAAGTAAAATAATATATGCGAATGCTACAGAAATAACAGCTACCTAGAAGTAGGATTCGTTGTAGCTCAGGATTAGAAACATTTTGATTGATATAATAGCAAACACCACTTGTCTCAGGCAAAAAAGTAAAATAAAATATGCGAGTGCTACAGGAATAACAGCTATTTAGCAGTAAACTTTGCAGTAGCTCAGGGTTTGGATACATTTTGCCTGGTAAAATGAAGCGCCACTTGTTACGCAAAACTTAGTACAATAAAATATGCGCCTGCTACACGAATAACAGCTACTTAGCAGTAGGCTTCGTTGCAGATCTGGGATTAGGATACATTTTGCCTAGTAAAATATAAAGCACCACTTGTCTCACGTAAAAACTAATTAAAATATAATATGCGCGTGCTACAGGAATAACAGCTGCTTAGCAGTAGGCTTAGTTAGTAGGTCAGGGTGGGTTTGGATCACATTTTGCCAGGTAACATAGAAAGCGCCACTTGCCCTCATGCAAAAAAATAAGTAAACTGAAAATATGCGCGTGCTACAGGAATAACAGCAACTTAACTGTAGGCTTCGTTGTAAGATCAGTATTTTAATACATTTTGCCTCGTGAAAATTGCAAGCGTCACTTGTCTCATGCAAAAACTATGTAAAATAAAGGTATGCGCATGCCACAGCGATAACAGCTACCTAGATGTAGGCTTCGTTGTAGCTCATGATTAGAATACATTTTTTGCTAGTAAAACAGGAAGCGCCGTTTGTGTCACGCAAAAACTAAGCAAACTAAAATATGCGCGTGCTACAGGAATAACAGCTACTGAGAAGTACGCTTCGTTGTAGCGCATGATTAGAATATATCTTGCCTAGTAAAACAGGAAGCGCCGCTTGTCTCACGCAAAAATAAGTAAAATAAAAAATTCGCGTGCTACAAGAATAACAGCTACTTAGCAGTAGGATTCGTTGTAGCGCATGATAGGATACATTTTTGCTATTAAAACCGGAAGCACCGCTTGTCTCACGTAAAAACTCATTTAAATAAAATATGCACGTGCTACAGGAATAACAGCCAATTACAAGTAGGCTTCGTAGTAGCTAAGGATTTGAACACATTTTGTCTGGTAAAATAGCAAGCGTCACTTGTCTCATGCAAAAACTAAGTAAAATAAAATATGCGCGTGCAACAGGAATAACAGCTACTTAGCAGTAAATTTAGTTGTAGCTCAAAATTTGTATACATTTTGCTTGGTAAAATAGCAAGCGCCACTTGTCTCATGCAAAAACTAAGTAAAATAAAATATACGTGCTCTACAAAAATAACAGCTACTTAGATGTAGGCTTCGTTGTAGCTCATGATTAGAATACATTTTTCCTGGTAAAATAGCAAGCCACTTGTCTCATGCAAAAACTAAGTAAAATAAAATATGCTCGTGATAAGCTACTTAGATGTAGTCTTCGTTGTAGCTTATGATTAGAATACATTTTGCCTGGTAAAATAGCAAGCGCCACTTGTCTTATGCAAAAACTAAGTAAAATAAAATATGCGCGTGCTACAGGAATAACAGCTAATTAGCAGTAGGCTTCGTAGTAGCTCAGGATTTGAACACATTTTGTTGGTAAAATAGCAAGCGTCACTTGCTCATGCAAAAACTAAGTAAAATAATATATGCGAATGCTACAGCAATAACAGCTACCTAGAAGTAGGATTCGTTGTAGCTCAGGATTAGAATACATTTTGATTGATATAATAGCAAACACCACTTGTCTCAGGCAAAAAAAGTAAAATAAAATATGCGAGTGCTACAGGAATAACAGCTATTTAGCAGTAAACTTTGCAGTAGCTCAGGGTTTGGATACATTTTGCCTGGTAAAATGGTAAGCGCCACTTGTCTCACGCAAAACTTAGTACAATAAAATATGCGCCTGCTACACGAATAACAGCTACTTAGCAGTAGGCTTCGTTGCAGATCTGGATTAGGATACATTTTGCCTAGTAAAATATAAAGCACCACTTGTCTCACGTAAAAACTAATTAAAATATAATATGCGCGTGCTACAGGAATAACAGCTGCTTAGCAGTAGGCTTAGTTATAGGTCAGGGTTTGGATACATTTTGCCAGGTAACATAGAAAGCGCCACTTGCCTCATGCAAAAAAATAAGTAAACTAAAATATGCGCGTGCTACAGGAATAACAGCAACTTAACTGTAGGCTTCGTTGTAGATCAGTATTTTAATAGATTTTGCCTCGTAAAATTGCAAGCGTCACTTGTCTCATGCAAAAACTATGTAAAATAAGGTATGCGCATGCCACAGCGATAACAGCTACCTAGATGTAGGCTTCGTTGTAGCTCATGATTAGAATACATTTTTTGCTAGTAAAACAGGAAGCGCCGTTTGTGTCACGCAAAAACTAAGCAAACTAAAATATGCGCGTGCTACAGGAATAACAGCTACTGAGCAGTAGGCTTCGTTGTAGCGCATGATTAGAATATATCTTGCCTAGTAAAACAGGAAGCGCCGCTTGTCTCACGCAAAACTAAGTAAAATAAAATATGCGCGTGCTACAAGAATAACAGCTACTTAGCAGTAGGCTTCGTTGTAGCGCATGATAGGATACATTTTTGCTATTAAAACCGGAAGCACCGCTTGTCTCACGTAAAAACTCATTTAAATAAAATATGCACGTGCTACAGGAATAACAGCCAATTACAAGTAGGCTTCGTAGTAGCTAAGGATTTGAACACATTTTGTCTGGTAAAATAGCAAGCGTCACTTGTCTCATGCAAAAACTAAGTAAAATAAAATATGCGCGTGCTACAGCAATAACAGCTACTTGGCAGTAGGCTTCGCAGTAGCTCATGATTAGGATACGTTTTCACTGGTATAATAGCAAACGCCACTTGTCTCACCCAAAAACTAAATAAAATAAAATATGCGCGTGCAACAGGAATAACAGCAAATTAGCAATAATCTTCGTAGTTGCTCAGGATTTGAACACATTTTGCCTGGTAAAATAGCAAGCGCCACTTGTCTCACGCAAAAACTAAGTAAAATAAAATATGCTCGTGATAAGCTACTTAGATGTAGTCTTCGTTGTAGCTTATGATTAGAATACATTTTGCCTGGTAAAATAGCAAGCACCACTTGTCTTATGCAAAAACTAAGTAAAATAAAATATGCGCGTGCTACAAGAATAACATCTACTTGGCAGCAGGCTTCGTAGTAGCTCAGGATTTGGATACATTTTCACTGGTATAATAGCAAACGCCACTTGTCTCACCCAAAAACTAAATAAAATAAAATATGCGCGTGCAACAGGAATAACAGCAAATTAGCAATAATCTTCGTAGTAGCTCAGGATTTGAACACATTTTGCCTGGTAAAATAGCAAGCGCCACTTGTCTCACGCAAAAACTAAGTAAAATAAAATATGCGCGCGCTACAGCAATAACAGCTACTTAGAAGTAGGCTTCGTTGTAGCTCATGATTAGAATACATTTTGCTTGGTAACATAGCAAGCGCCACTTGCCTCACGCAAAAACTAAGTAAACTAAAATATGCGCGTGCTACAGCAATAACAGCTACTTAGAAGTAGGCTTCGTTGTAGCTCATGATTAGAATACATTTTGCCTAGTAAAATAGCAAGCGCCACTTGTATCATGCAAAAACTAAGTAAAATAAAATATGCGCATGCTACAGAAATAACAGCTACTTAGCAGTAATTTAGTTGTAGCTCAGAATTTGTATACGTTTTGCTTGGTAAAATAGCAAGCGCCACTTGTCTCATGCAAAAACTAAGTAAAATAAAATATACGTACTCTACAAAAATAACAGTTACTTAGATGTAGGCTTCGTTGTAGCTCATGATTAGAAAACATTTTTCCTGGTAAAATAGCAAGCGCCACTTGTCTCATGCAAAGACTAAGTAAAATAAAATATGCGCGTGCTAGAAGAATAACATCTACTTGGCAGCTGGCTTCGTAATAGCTCAGGATTTGGATACATTTTGCCTGGTATAATAGCAAACGCCTCCTGTCTCACCCAAAAACTAAATAAAATTAAATATGCGCGTGCAACGGGAATAGCTAATTAGCAGTAGTCTTCGTAGTAGCTCAGGATTTGAACACATTTTGCCTGGTAAAATAGCAAGCGCCACTTGTCTCATGCAAAAACTAAGTAAAATAAAATATGCGCGTGCAACAGAAATAACAGCTACGTAGAAGTAGGCTTCGTTGTAGCTCATGATTAAAAAACATTTTGCCTGGTAAAATAGCAAACGCCACTTGTCTCACCCAGAAACTAAATAAAATTAAATATGCGCGTGCAACGGGAATAGCTAATTAGCAGTGGGCTTCGTAGTACCTCAGGATTTGAACACATTTTGCCTGGTAAAATAGCAAGCGCCACTTGTTTCATGCAAAAAGTAAGTAAAATAAAATATGCGCGTGCTACAGAAATAACAGCTACTTAGCAGTAGGCTTGTTGTAGCTCAGGATTTGGATACATTTTGCTTGGCAAAATAGCAAGAGCCGTTATCTCACGCAAAAAACTAAGTAAAATATAATATGCCCCTGCTACAGGAATAACAGCTACTTAACAGTAAATTTAGCTGTAGCTCAGGATTTGGATACATTTTGCTTGGTAAAATAGCAAGCGCCACTTGTCTCATGCAAAAACTAAGCAAAATAAAATATATGTGCTCTACAAAAATAACAGCTATTTAGATGTAGGCTTCGTTGTATCTCATGATTAGAATACATTTTTCCTGGTAAAATAGCAAGCGCCACTTGTCTCATGCAAAGACTAAGTAAAATAAAATATGCGCGTGCTACAGGAATAACATCTACTTGGCAGTAGGCTTCGCAGTAGCTCATGATTAGGATACGTTTTGCATAGTAAAATAGGAAGCACCACTTGTCTCATGCAAAAACTAAGTAAAATAAAATATGCTCGTGATAAGCTACTTAGATGTAGTCTTCGTTATAGCTTATGATTAGAATACATTTTGCCTGGTAAAATAGCAAGCACCACTTGTCTTATGCAAAAACTAAGTAAAATAAAATATGCGCGTGCAACAGGAATAACAGCTACTTAGCAGTAAATTTAGTTGTAGCTCAAAATTTGTATACATTTTGCTTGGTAAAATAGCAAGCGCCACTTGTCTCATGCAAAAACTAAGTAAAATAAAATATGCTCGTGATAAGCTACTTAGATGTAGTCTTCGTTGTAGCTTATGATTAGAATACATTTTTCCTGGTAAAATAGCAAGCACCACTTGTCTTATGCAAAAACTAAGTAAAATAAAATATGCGCGTGCTACAGGAATAACAGCTAATTAGCAGTAGGCTTCGTAGTAGCTCAGGATTTGAACACATTTTGTTGGTAAAATAGCAAGCGTCACTTGTCTCATGCAAAAACTAAGTAAAAAAATATATGCGAATGCTACAGCAATAACAGCTACCTAGAAGTAGGATTCGTTGTAGCTCAGGATTAGAATACATTTTGATTGATATAATAGCAAACACCACTTGTCTCAGGCAAAAAAAAGTAAAATAAAATATGCGAGTGCTACAGGAATAACAGCTATTTAGCAGTAAGCTTTGCAGTAGCTCATGGTTTGGATACATTTTGCCTGGTAAAATGGCAAGCGCCACTTGTCTCACGCAAAACTTAGTACAATAAAATATGCGCGTGCTACACGAATAACAGCTACTTAGCAGTAGGCTTCGTTGTAGATCTGGATTAGGATACATTTTGCCTAGTAAAATATAAAGCACCACTTGTCTCACGTAAAAACTAATTAAAATATAATGTGCGCGTGCTACAGGAATAACAGCTGCTTAGCAGTAGGCTTAGTTATAGGTCAGGGTTTGGATACATTTTGCCAGGTAACATAGAAAGCGCCACTTGCCTCATGCAAAAAAATAAGTAAACTAAAATATGCGCGTGCTACAGGAATAACAGCAACTTAACTGTAGGCTTCGTTGTAGATCAGTATTTGAATAGATTTTGCCTCGTAAAATAGCAAGCGTCACTTGTCTCATTCAAAAACTAAGTAAGATAAGATATGCGCATGCCACAGCAATAACAGCTACCTAGATGTAGGCTTCGTTGTAGCTCATGATTAGAATACATTTTGCCTGGTAAAATAGCAAGCACCACTTGTCTTATGCAAAAACTAAGTAAAATAAAATATGCGCGTGCTACAAGAATAACATCTACTTGGCAGCAGGCTTCGTAGTAGCTCAGGATTTGGATACATTTTCACTGGTATAATAGCAAACGCCACTTGTCTCACCCAAAAACTAAATAAAATAAAATATGCGCGTGCAACAGGAATAACAGCAAATTAGCAATATTCTTCGTAGTAGCTCAGGATTTGAACACATTTTGCCTGGTAAAATAGCAAGCGCCACTTGTCTCACGCAAAAACTAAGTAAAATAAAATATGCGCGCGCTACAGCAATAACAGCTACTTAGAAGTAGGCTTCGTTGTAGCTCATGATTAGAATACATTTTGCCTGGTAACATAGCAAGCGCCACTTGCCTCACGCAAAAACTAAGTAAACTAAAATATGCGCGTGCTACAGCAATAACAGCTACTTAGAAGTAGGCTTCGTTGTAGCTCATGATTAGAATACATTTTGCCTAGTAAAATAGCAAGCGCCACTTGTCTCATGCAAAAACTAAGTAAAATAAAATATGCGCATGCTACAGAAATAACAGCTACTTAGCAGTAATTTAGTTGTAGCTCAGAATTTGTATACGTTTTGCTTGGTAAAATAGCAAGCGCCACTTGTCTCATGCAAAAACTAAGTAAAATAAAATATACGTACTCTACAAAAATAACAGTTACTTAGATGTAGGCTTCGTTGTAGCTCATGATTAGAAAACATTTTTCCTGGTAAAATAGCAAGCGCCACTTGTCTCATGCAAAGACTAAGTAAAATAAAATATGCGCGTGCTAGAAGAATAACATCTACTTGGCAGCAGGCTTCGTAATAGCTCAGGATTTGGATACATTTTGCCTGGTATAATAGCAAACGCCTCTTGTCTCACCCAAAAACTAAATAAAATTAAATATGCGCGTGCAACGGGAATAGCTAATTAGCAGTAGTCTTCGTAGTAGCTCAGGATTTGAACACATTTTGCCTGGTAAAATAGCAAGCGCCACTTGTCTCATGCAAAAACTAAGTAAAATAAAATATGCGCGTGCAACAGAAATAACGGCTACTTAGCAGTAGGCTTCATTGTAGCGCACGATTAGGATATATCTTGCCTAGTAAAACAGGAAGCGCCGCTTGTTTCATGCAAAACTAAGTAAAATAAAATATGCGCGTGCTACAGCAATAACAGCTACGTAGAAGTAGGCTTCGTTGTAGCTCATGATTAAAAACATTTTGCCTGGTAAAATAGCAAACGCCACTTGTCTCACCCAGAAACTAAATAAAATTAAATATGCGCGTGCAACGGCAATAGCTAATTAGCAGTGGGCTTCGTAGTACCTCAGGATTTGAACACATTTTGCCTGGTAAAATAGCAAGCGCCACTTGCCTCATGCAAAAAGTAAGTAAAATAAAATATGCGCGTGCTACAGAAATAACAGCTACTTAGCAGTAGGCTTGTTGTAGCTCAGGATTTGGATACATTTTGCTTGGCAAAATAGCAAGAGCCGTTGTCTCACGCAAAAAACTAAGTAAAATATAATATGCCCCTGCTACAGGAATAACAGCTACTTAACAGTAAATTTAGCTGTAGCTCAGGATTTGGATACATTTTGCTTGGTAAAATAGCAAGCGCCACTTGTCTCATGCAAAAACTAAGCAAAATAAAATATATGTGCTCTACAAAAATAACAGCTATTTAGATGTAGGCTTCGTTGTATCTCATGATTAGAATACATTTTTCCTGGTAAAATAGCAAGCGCCACTTGTCTCATGCAAAGACTAAGTAAAATAAAATATGCGCGTGCTACAGGAATAACATCTACTTGGCAGTAGGCTTCGCAGTAGCTCATGATATACGTTTTGCATAGTAAAATAGGAAGCACCACTTGTCTCATGCAAAAACTAAGTAAAATAAAATATGCTCGTGATACAGCAATAACAACTACTTAGATGTAGGCTTCGTTGTAGCTCATGATTACAATACATTTTTCCAGGTAAAATAGGAAGCGCCACTTGTCTCATGCAAAAACTAAGTAAAATAAAATATGCGCGTGCTACAGCAATAACAGCGACGTTGAAGTAGGCTTCGTTGTAGCTCATGATTAAAAACATTTTGCCCGGTAAAATAGCAGGCGCCACTTGTCTCACGCAAAAAACTAAGTAAAATAAAATATGCTCGTGCTACAGAAATAACAGCTACTTGGCAGTAGGCTTCGCAGCAGCTCATGATTAGGATACGTTTTCACTGGTATAATAGCAAACGCCACTTGTCTCACACAAAAACTAAATAAAATAAAATATGCGCGTGCAACAGGAATAACAGCAAATTAGCAATAATGTTCGTAGTAGCTCAGGATTTGAACACATTTTGCCTGGTAAAATAGCAAGCGCCACTTGTCTCACGCAAAAACTAAGTAAAATAAAATATGCGCGCGCTACAGCAATAACAGCTACTTAGAAGTAGGCTTCGTTGTAGCTCATGATTAGAATACATTTTGCCTGGTAACATAGCAAGCGCCACTTGCCTCACGCAAAAACTAAGTAAACTAAAATATGCGCGTGCTACAGCAATAACAGCTACTTAGAAGTAGGCTTCGTTGTAGCTCATGATTAGAATACATTTTGCCTAGTAAAATAGCAAGCGCCACTTGTCTCATGCAAAAACTAAGTAAAATAAAATATGCGCATGCTACAGAAATAACAGCTACTTAGCAGTAATTTAGTTGTAGCTCAGAATTTGTATACGTTTTGCTTGGTAAAATAGCAAGCGCCACTTGTCTCATGCAAAAACTAAGTAAACTAAAATATACGTACTCTACAAAAATAACAGTTACTTAGATGTAGGCTTCGTTGTAGCTCATGATTAGAAAACATTTTTCCTGGTAAAATAGCAAGCGCCACTTGTCTCATGCAAAGACTAAGTAAAATAAAATATGCGCGTGCTAGAAGAATAACATCTACTTGGCAGCAGGCTTCGTAATAGCTCAGGATTTGGATACATTTTGACTGGTATAATAGCAAACGCCACTTGTCTCACCCAAAAACTAAATAAAATTATATATGCGCGTGCAACGGGAATAGCTAATTAGCAGTAGTCTTCGTAGTAGCCCAGGATTTGAACACATTTTGCCTGGTAAAATAGCAAGCGCCACTTATATCATGCAAAAACTAAGTAAAATAAAATATGCGCGTGCAACAGAAATACCGGCTACTTAGCAGTAGGCTTCATTGTAGCGCATGATTAGAATATATCTTGCCTAGTAAAACAGGAAGCGCCGCTTGTTTCATGCAAAACTAAGTAAAATAACATATGCGCGTGCTACAGCAATAACAGCTACGTAGAAGTAGGCTTCGTTGTAGCTCATGATTAAAAAACATTTTGCCTGGTAAAATAGCAGGCGCCACTTGTCTCACGCAAAAACTAAGTAAAATAAAATATGCGCGTGCTACAGAAATAACAGCTACTTAGCAGTAGGCTTGTTGTAGCTCAGGATTTGGATACATTTTGCCTGGTAAAATAGCAAGCGCCACTTATCTCATGCAAAAACTAAGTAAAATAAAATATGCGCGTGCAACAGAAATAACGGCTACTTAGCAGTAGGCTTCATTGTAGCGCATGATTAGAATATATCTTGCCTAGTAAAACAGGAAACGCCGCTTGTTTCATGCAAAACTAAGTAAAATAAAATATGCGCGTGCTACAGCAATAACAGCTACGTAGAAGTAGGCTTCGTTGTAGCTCTTGATTAAAAAACATTTTGCCTGGTAAAATAGCAAACGCCACTTGTGTCACGCAAAAACTAAGCAAAATAAAATATGCGCGTGCAACAGGAATAACAGCTAATTAGCAGTAGTCTTCGTAGTAGGTCAGGATTTGAACACATTTTGCCTGGTAAAATAGCAAGCGCCACTTGTCTCATGCAAAAAAATAAGTAAAATAAAATATGCGCGTGCTACAGCAATAACAGCTACTTAGAAGTAGGCTTCGTTGTAGCTCATGATTACAATACATTTTCCTGGTAAAATAGCAAGCGACACTTGTCTCTTGCAAAAACCAAGTAAAATATAATATACGCGTGCTACAGCAATAACAGCTACTTAGAAGTAGGCTTCGTTGTAGCTCATGATTACAATACATTTTGCCTGGTAAAATAGTAAGCGCCAGTTGTCTCACGCAAAAACTAAGTAAAATTAAATATGTGCGTACTACAGAAATAACGGTTACTTAGTAGTAGGCTTCGTTGTAGCTCAGGATACCCCCCTTGGATACATTTTGCTTGGCAAAATAGCAAGCGCCGTTGTCTCACGCAAAAAACTAAGTAAAATAAAATATGCCCCTGCTCAGGAATAACAGCTCTTAACAGAAATTTAGTTGTAGCTCAGGATTTGGATACATTTTGCTTGGTAAAATAGCAAGCGCCACTTGTCTCATGCAAAAACTAAGTAAAATAAAAATATGCGCGTCTACAAAAATAACAGCTATTTAGAAGTAGGCTTCGTTGTATCTCATGATTAGAATACATTTTTCCTGGTAAAATAGCAAGCGCCACTTGTCTCATGCAAAGACTAAGTAAAATAAAATATGCGCGTGCTACAGGAATAACATCTACTTGGCAGTAGGCTTCGTAGTAGCTCAGGATTTGGATACATTTTGCCTGGTATAATAGCAAACGAAACTTGTCTCACGCAAAAACTAAATAAAATTAAATATGCGCGTGCAACGGGAATAACAGCTAATTAGCAGTAGTCTTCGTAGTAGCTCAGGATTTGAACACATTTTGCCTGGTAAAATAGCAAGCGCCACTTGTCTCATGCAAAAACTAAGTAAAATAAAATATGCGCGTGCAACAGAAATAACGGCTACTTAGCAGTAGGCTTCATTGTAGCGCATGATTAGAATATATCTTGCCTAGTAAAACAGGAAGCGCCGCTTGTTTTATGCAAAACTAAGTAAAATAAAATATGCGCGTGCTACAAGAATAACAGCTACTTAGCAGTAGGCTTCGTTGTAGCGCATGATAGAATACATTTTTGCTAGTAAAACAGGAAACACCGCTTGTCTCTCGTAAAACTCATCAAAATAAAAAATGCTCTTTGCTACAGCAATAACAGCTACTTACAAGTAGGCTTCGTTGTTGCTCATGATTAGAATACATTTTGCCTGGTAAAATAGCAAGCGCCACTTGTCTCATGCAAAAACTAAGTAAAATAAAGTATGCGCGTGCAACAGGAATTACAGCTAATTAGCAGTAGTCTTCGTAGTAGCTCAGGATTTGAACACATTTTGCCTGGTAAAATAGCAAGCGCCACTTGTCTCATGCAAAAACTAAGTAAAATAAAATATGCGCGTGCTACAGCAATAACAGCTACTTAGAAGTAGGCTTCGTTGTAGCACTTGATAGAATACATTTTTCCTACAAATAGCAGCACCGATTGTCTCTCGTAAAAACTCATTAAAATAAAAATGCTCGTGCTACAGCAATAACAGCTACTTAGAAGTAGGCTTCGTTGTTGCTCATGATTAGAATACATTTTGCCTGGTAAAATAGCAAGCGCCACTTGTCTCATGCAAAAACTAAGTAAAATAAAATATGCGCGTGCAACAGAAATAACGGCTACTTAGCAGTAGGCTTCATTGTAGCGCATGATTAGAATATATCTTGCCTAGTAAAACAGGAAGCGCCGCTTGTTTTATGCAAAACTAAGTAAAATAAAATATGCGCGTGCTACAAGAATAACAGCTACTTAGCAGTAGGCTTCGTTGTAGCGCATGATAGAATACATTTTTGCTAGTAAAACAGGAAGCACCGCTTGTCTCTCGTAAAAACTCATTAAAATAAAAAATGCTCGTGCTACAGCAATAACAGCTACTTAGAAGTAGGCTTCGTTGTTGCTCATGATTAGAATACATTTTGCCTGGTAAAATAGCAAGCGCCACTTGTCTCATGCAAAAACTAAGTAAAATAAAATATGCGCGTGCAACAGGAATAACAGCTAATTAGCAGTAGTCTTCGTAGTAGCTCAGGATTTGAACACATTTTGCCTGGTAAAATAGCAAGCGCCACTTGTCTCATGCAAAAACTAAGTAAAATAAAATATGCGCGTGCTACAAGAATAACAGCTACTTAGCAGTAGGCTTCGTTGCAGCGCATGATAGAATACATTTTTGCTAACAATACAGGAAGCACCGCTTGTGTTTCGTAAAAACTCATTAAAACAAAAAATGCTCGTGCTACAGCAATAACAGCTACTTAGAAGTAGGCTTCGTTGTTGCTCATGATTAGAATACATTTTGCCTGGTAAAATAGCAAGCGCCACTTTTCTCATGCAAAAACTAAGTAAAATAAAATATGCGCGCGCAACAGAAATAACGGCTACTTAGCAGTAGGCTTCGTTGTAGCGCATGATTAGAATATATCTTGCCTATTAAAACAGGAAGCGCCGCTTGTTTCACGTAAAACTAAGTAAAATAAAATATGCGCGTGCTACAAGAATAACAGCTACTTAGCAGTAGTCTTCGTTGCAGCGCATGATAGAATACATTTTTGCTAGTAAAACAGGAAGCACCGCTTGTCTCTCGTAAAAACTCATTAAAATAAAAAATGCTCTTTGCTACAGCAATAACAGCTACTTAGAAGTAGGCTTCGTTGTGGCTCATGATTAGAATACATTTTGCCTGGTAAAATAGCAAGCGCCACTTGTCTCATGCAAAAACTAAGTAAAATAAAATATGCGCGTGCAACAGGAATAACAGCTAATTAGCAGTAGTCTTCGTAGTAGCTCAGGATTTGAACACATTTTGCCTGGTAAAATAGCAAGCGCCACTTGTCTCATGCAAAAACTAAGTAAAATAAAATATGCGCGTGCTACAGCAATAACAGCTACTTAGAAGTAGGCTTCGTTGTAGCACTTGATAGAATACATTTTTTGCTAGTAAAACAGGAAGCACCGCTTGTCTCTCGTAAAAACTCATTAAAATAAAAAATGCTCGTGCTACAGCAATAACAGCTACTTAGAAGTAGGCTTCGTTGTTGCTCATGATTAGAATACATTTTGCCTGGTAAAATAGCAAGCGCCACTTGTCTCATGCAAAAACTAAGTAAAATAAAATATGCGCGTGCAACAGGAATAACAGCTAATTAGCAGTAGTCTTCGTAGTAGCTCAGGATTTGAACACATTTTGCCTGGTAAAATAGCAAGCGCCACTTGTCTCATGCAAAAACTAAGTAAAATAAAGTATGCGCGTGCTACAAGAATAACAGCTACTTAGCAGTAGGCTTCGTTGTAGCGCATGATAGAATACATTTTTGCTAGTAAAACAGGAAACACCGCTTGTCTCTCGTAAAAACTCATTAAAATAAAAAATGCTCGTGCTACAGCAATAACAGCTACTTAGAAGTAGGCTTCGTTGTTGCTCATGATTAGAATACATTTTGCCTGGTAAAATAGCAAGCGCCACTTGTCTCATGCAAAAACTAAGTAAAATAAAATATGCGCGTGCAACAGAAATAACGGCTACTTAGCAGTAGGCTTCATTGTAGCGCATGATTAGAATATATCTTGCCTAGTAAAACAGGAAGCGCCGCTTGTTTCATGCAAAACTAAGTAAAATAAAATATGCGCGTGCTACAAGAATAACAGCTACTTAGCAGTAGGCTTCGTTGTAGCGCATGATAGAATACATTTTTGCTAGTAAAACAGGAAACACCGCTTGTCTCTCGTAAAAACTCATTAAAATAAAAAATGCTCTTTGCTACAGCAATAACAGCTACTTAGAAGTAGGCTTCGTTGTGGCTCATGATTAGAATACATTTTGCCTGGTAAAATAGCAAGCGCCACTTGTCTCATGCAAAAACTAAGTAAAATAAAATATGCGTGTGCAACAGGAAAACTATAAGTAGCTTGTTGTAGCTCAGGATTGAACACTTTCCTGTAAAATAGCACCCTTTCTCACGCAAAAACTAAGTAAAATAAAAATCGCTACAGCAATAACAGCTACTTAGCAGTAGGCTTCGTTGTAGCACTTGATAGATACATTTTCTATAAAACAGGAAGCACCCTTGTCTTCAAAAACTCATAAAATAAAAACCCTACAGCAATAACATATTAGAAGTAGGTTCGTTGTTCTCATGATTAAATACATTTTCCGTAAAATAGCAACCCATTTCTCACAAAACTAAGTAAAAACCTCACAGATAACACTTTAGCGTAGTCTTCGTAGTAGCTCAGATTTGAACACATTTTGCCTGGTAAAATAGCAAGCGCCACTTGTCTCATGCAAAACTAAGTAAAATAAAATAGCGCGTGCTACAGAAATAACGGCTACTAGCAGTAGGCTTCATTGTAGCGCATGATAAAAATCTTGCCTATAAAACAGGAAGCGCCCTTGTTTACGAAAACTAAGTAAAATAAAATATGCGCGTGCTACAAGAATAACAGCTACTTATCAGAGGCTTCGTTGTAGCGCATGATAGAATACATTTTTGCTAGCAAAACAGGAAGCACCGCTTGTCTCTCGTAAAAAATCATTAAAATAAATAATGCTCGTGCTACAGCAATAACAGCTAATTAGCCGTAGTCTTCGTTTAGCTCATGATTAGAATACATTTTGCCTGGTAAAATAGCAAGCGCCAGTTGTCTCACGCAAAAACTAGTAAAATAAATATCCCACAGAATACTTTAGCATAGGTTTTGTAGCGCATGATTAAATATATTTTTGCTAGTAAAAAGAGCCCCTTTTAGAAAACTAAGTAAAATAAAATATCGCGTGCTACAAGAAAACAGCTACTTAGCAGTAGGCTTCGTTGTAGCGCATGATAGAATACATTTTTGCTATTAAAACAGGAAGCACCGCTTGTCTCTCGTAAAAACTCATTAAAATAAAAATGCTTGCTACAGCAATAACACTACTTAAATAGTTCGTTTGCTATGATTAGAATACATTTTGCCTGGTAAAATAGCAAGCGCCACTTGTCTCATGCAAAAACTAAGTAAAATAAAATATGCGCGTCACAAAATAACAGCTACTTACAGTAGGCTTCGTTGTAGCGCATGATTAGAATATATCTTGCCTATTAAAACAGGAAGCGCCGCTTGTTTCACGTAAAACTAAGTAAAATAAAATATCGCGTCTACAAGAATAACAGCTACTTAGCAGTAGGCTTGTTGTAGCACTTGATAGAATACATTTTGCTAGTAAAACAGGAAGCACCGCTTGTCTCTCTAAAAACTCATTAAAATAAAAAATGCTCTTGCTACAGCAATAACAGCTACTTAAAGTAGGCTTCGTTGTGGCTATGATTAGAATACATTTTGCCTGGTAAAATAGCAAGCGCCACTTGTCTCATGCAAAAACTAAGTAAAATAAAATATGCGCGTGCACAGCAAAACGCATTTTCTTAAGAAATAACAGTATTAGCAGTAGGCTTCTTGTAGCCAATTAAATAATTTGCCTAGTAAAACAGGAAGCGCCACTTGTCTCATGCAAAACTAAGTAAAATAAAATATGCGCGTGCTACAGCAATAACAGCTACTTAGCAGTAGGCTTCGTTGTAGCGCATGATAGAATACATTTTTGCTAACAAAACAGGAAGCACCGCTTGTCTCTCGTAAAAACTCATTAAAATAAAAAATGCTCTTTGCTACAGCAATAACAGCTAATTAGCAGTAGTCTTCGTTTAGCTCATGATTACAATACATTTTGCCTGGTAAAATAGCAAGCGCCACTTGTCTCATGCAAAAACTAAGTAAAATAAAATATGCGTGTGCAACAGGAATAACAGCTAATTAGCAGTAGTCTTCGTAGTAGCTCAGGATTTGAATACATTTTGCCTGGTAAAATAGCAAGCGCCACTTGTCTCATGCAAAAAACTAAGTAAAATAAAATATGCGCGTGCAACAGAAATAACGGCTACTTATCAGTACGCTTCATTGTAGCGCATGATTAGAATATATCTTGCCTAGTGAAACAGGAAGTGCCGCTTGTTTCACGCAAAACTAAGTAAAATAAATTATGCGCGTGCTACAAGAATAACAGCTACTTAGCAGTAGGCTTCGTTGTAGCGCATGATAGAATACATTTTTGCTAGTAAAACAGGAAGCACCGCTTGTCTCTCGTAAAAACTCATTAAAATAAAAAATGATCTTTGCTACAGCAATAACAGCTACTTAGAACTAGGCTTCGTTGTGACTCATGATTAGAATACATTTTGCCTGGTAAAATAGCAAGAGCCACTTGTCTCATGCAAAAACTAAGTAAAATATAATATGCGCGTGCAACAGAAATAACGGCTACTTAGCAGTAGGCTTCGTTGTAGCGCATGATTAGAATATATGTTGCCTAGTAAAACAGGAAGCGCCGCTTGTTTCACGCAAAACTAAGTAAAATAAAATATGCGCGTGCTACAAGAATAACAGCTACTTAGCAGTAGGCTTCGTTGTAGCGCATGATAGAATACATTTTTGCTAGTAAAACAGGAAACACCGCTTGTCTCTCGTAAAAACTCATTAAAATAAAAAATGCTCGTGCTACAGCAATAACAGCTACTTAGAAGTAGGCTTCATTGTTGCTCATGATTAGAATATATTTTGCCTGGTAAAATAGCAAGCGCCATTTGTCTCATGCAAAAAACTAAGTAAAATAAAATATGCGCGTGCTACAGCAATAACAGCTACTTAGAAGTAGGCTTCGTTGTAGCTCATGATTAGAATATATCTTGCCTAGTAAAACAGGAAGCGCCGCTTGTTTCACGTAAAACTAAGTAAAATAAAATATGCGCGTGCTACAAGAATAACAGCTACTTAGCAGTAGGCTTCGTTGTAGGTTGTGAATACATTTTTGCTAGTAAAACAGGAAGCACCGCTTGTCTCTCGTAAAAACTCATTAAAATAAAAAATGCTCTTTGCTACAGCAATAACAGCTACTTAGAAGTAGGCTTCGTTGTGGCTCATGATTAGAATACATTTTGCCTGGTAAAATAGCAAGCGCCACTTGTCTCATGCAAAAAACTAAGTAAAATAAAATATGCGCGTGCAACAGGAATAACAGCTAATTAGCAGTAGTCTTCGTAGTAGCTCAGGATTTGAACACATTTTGCCTGGTAAAATAGCAAGCGCCACTTGTCTCATGCAAAAAACTAAGTAAAATAAAATATGCGCGTGCTACAGCAATAACAGCTACTTAGAAGTAGGCTTCGTTGTAGCTCATGATTACAATACATTTTGCCTAGTTAAAACAGCAAGCGAGCGTTGTCTCACGCAAAAACTAAGTAAAATAAAATATGCGCGTGCTACAGCAATAACAGCTACTTAGAAGTAAGCTTCGTTGTAGCTCATGATTACAATACATTTTGCCTGGTAAAATAGTAAGCGCCAGTTGTCTCACGCAAAAACTAAGTAAAATTAAATATGTGCGTACTACAGAAATAACGGTTACTTAGCCGTAGGCTTCGTTGTAGCGCATGATTAGAATATATCTTGCCTAGTAAAACAGGAAGCGCCGCTTGTTTCACGCAAAACTAAGTAAAATAAAATATGCGCGTGCTACAAGAATAACAGCTACTTAGCAGTAGGCTTCGTTGTAGCACTTGATAGAATACATTTTTGCTAGTAAAACAGGAAGCACCGCTTGTCTCTCGTAAAAACTCAGTAAAATAAAAAATGCTCTTTGCTACAGCAATAACAGCTACTTAGAAGTAGGTTTCGTTGTGGCTCATGATTAGAATACATTTTGCCTGGTAAAATAGCAAGCGCCACTTGTCTCATGCAAAAAACTAAGTAAAATAAAATATGCGCGTGCTACAGCAATAACAGCTACTTAGAAGTAAGCTTCGTTGTAGCTCATGATTACAATACATTTTGCCTGGTAAAATAGTAAGCGCCAGTTGTCTCACGCAAAAATTAAGTAAAATAAAATATGCGTGTGCTACAGCAATAACAGCTACTTAGAAGTAAGCTTCGTTGTAGCGCATGATTAGAATATATCTTGCCTAGTAAAACAGGAAGCGCCGCTTGTTTCACGCAAAACTAAGTAAAATAAAATATGCGCGTGCTACAAGAATAACAGCTACTTAGCAGTAGGCTTCGTTGTAGCGCATGATTAGAATACATTTTGCCTGGTAAAATAGCAAGCGCCACTTGTCTCATGCAAAAAACTAAGTAAAATAAAATATGCGCGTGCTACAGCAATAACAGCTACTTAGCAGTAGGCTTCGTTGTAGCTCAGGATTTGAACACGTTTTGCCTGGTAAAATAGCAAGCACCACTTGTCTCATGCAAAACTAAGTAAAATAAAATATGCGCGTGCTACAGGAATAACAGCTAATTAGCAGTAGGCTTCGCAGTAGCTCATGATTAGAATTACATTTTGCCTGGTACAAAACAGGAAGCACCACTTGTCTCTCGCAAAAACTCAGTAAAATAAAATATGCGCAGCTATAGAAACAGCTACAGCAGAGGCTCGTGTAACATGATTAGAACACATTTTGCCTAAATAGCACCCCTTTCTCCCACTAAAATACGCGCGTGCTACAGCAATAACAGCAACTTAGAAGTAAGCTTCGTTGTAGCTCATGATTAGAATACATTTTGTCTGGTATAATAGCAAGCGCCACTTGTCTCACACAAAACTAAGTAAAATAAAATATGCTCGTGCTACAGGAATAACAGCTACTTAGCAGTAGGCTTCGTTGTAGATCATGATTCGAATACATTTTGCCTGGTAAAATAGTAAGCTCTACTTGTCTTATGTAGAAACTAAGTAAAATAAAATATGCGCATGCTACTAGAATAACTGCTACTTAGCAGTAGGCTTCGTTGTAGCTCAAGATTTGGATACATTTTGCGTGGTAAAGTAACAAGTGCCACTTGTGTCACGTAAAACTAAGTAAAATAAAATATGCGCGTGCTACAGGAATAATAGGTAATTAGCAGTAGGCTTCGTTGTAGCGCATGATTAGAATACATTTTGTCTGGTATAATAGCAAGCGCCACTTGTCTCACACAAAACTAAGTAAAATAAAATATGCGCGTGCTACAGGAATAACAGCTACTTAGCAGTAGGCTTCGTTGTAGATCATGATTCGAATACATTTTGCCTGGTATAATAGCAAACACCACTTGTCTCACGCAAAAATTAAGTAAAATAAAATATGCGCATGCTATAGGAATAACAGCTACTACCCCCCAAAAAAAAAAAAAAAAAAAAAAAAAAAAAAAATTAGAAGTAGGCTTCGTTGTAGCTCATGATTACAATACATTTTGCCTGGTAAAATAGTAAGCTCCAGTTGTCTCCCGCAAAAACTAAGTAAAATTAAATATGTGCGTGCTACAGGAATAACAGGTAATTAGCAGTAGGCTTCGTAGTAGCTCTTGATTAGAATACATTTTGCCTGGTATAATAGCAAGCGCCACTTGTCTCATGCAAAAACTAAGTAAAATAAAATACGCGCGTGCTGCAGCAATAACAGCTACTTAGAAGTAGGCTTCGTTGTAGCCCATGATTAGAATACGCTTTGCCTGGTATAATAGCAAACACCACTTGTCTCACGCACAAATTAAATAAAATAAAATACGCGCGTGCTACAGCAATAACAGCAACTTAGAAGTAAGCTTCGTTGTAGCTCATAAAAGGAATACATTTTTGCTAGTAAAATAGCAAGCGCCGCTTGTCTCACACAAAACTAAGTAAAATTAAATATGCAAGCGTGCGTGCTACAGAAATAACGGCTACTTAGCAGTAGGCTTCGTTGTAGATCATGATTAGAATACATTTTTCCTGGTATAATATGAAGCACCACTGGTGTCACGCAAAAACTAAGTAAAATAAAATATGCGCTTGCTCCAGCAATAACAGATACTTAGAATTAAGCTTCTTTTTAGCTCATTATTACAATACATTTTTCCTGGTAAAATAGTAATATCCATTTGTCTCACTCAAAAACTAAGTAAAATTAAATATGTGCGTGCTACAGGAATAATGGCTACTTAG